>JALCCG010000261.1:422-12816 GCA_023212695.1 Sporisorium sorghi | reverse complement strand
AGCAACCAGATTGTTGTTTCGGGGGGGCACTCAAAAAAGGAAGGAAAATTTTATAAAAAAAAAAAAAAAAAAAAAAAAAAAAAAAAAAAAAAAAAAAAAAAAAAAAAGTCAAGGCTCGTCCTCTCCATACGACAGCATCTCTTCACCTTTGCGACCTTGACGACACAGCATCATCGACGTCGAACCGCACCATCGAAATCATCAACTGATACTCGGCTCGCCGCAACACTAGGACCCCACCATGTCGAGACCAGAACACCTGGCGCCGCCAGAAATCTTCTACAATGACACCGAGGCGCAAAAGTACACAGCCAAGTGAGCACCCTCCTTTCCCGTCTCACCCACCATTCCCACCGATCCATACTGACCTTTTTCGCAACAACAGCACACGAGTGCAAACGATCCAAGCGGAGATGACCGAGCGCGCGATCGAGCTGCTCATGCTGCCCGAGCACCGCAAGCCGGCGCTCCTGCTGGATATCGGCTGCGGCTCCGGCCTCTCTGGCGAGATCCTCACGGAGCACGGTCACGAGTGGATCGGGTTCGACATCTCCCCCTCCATGCTCGAAGTCGCGCTGGAAAAAGAGACAGACGGCGATCTGCTGCTGGCCGACGCGGGCCAAGGGTGCGGCTTCCGCGCAGGCGCGTTCGACGGCGCCATATCCATCTCGGTGCTGCAGTGGCTGTGCAACGCAGACGCCACCTCGCACAACCCCGCCCAGCGCCTAAGTCAGTTTTTCACAACGCTCTACTCGTCCCTCTCCCGCGGCTCGCGAGCCGTGTTCCAGTTTTATCCAGAGTCCGACGACCAGGTCAAGTTCATCATGCAGTTCGCGACCCGGGCCGGTTTTGGGGGAGGGCTGGTGGTCGACTACCCGAACTCGAAAAAGGCGAAAAAGTTTTATCTGGTGCTGTGGGTAGGCGGCGAGATGATGGTGGGGCCGAACGGACAGACGGGCAAGCAGACGCTGCCGCAGGGCTTGACGCACGAGCACGAGGACGGCGCGGAAGCAGCAGCGAACGGGGTCAAGTACGAAAAGCGCAGACTCGACCGCGATAGGAAGGGCGGCAAGAAGGGCAAGAAGAGAGGCGGCGAGACGGCAAAGGAGTATATCGTGCGGAAGAAGGAGCTGAACAGGAAGAGGGGTAAGGAGGATGTCCCGTTGGACAGCAGGTATACGGGAAGACGCAGGAAGGGCGGCTTCTGATTCTTTTTCGAGCTAATGCTGATTGATATACCCTCTTTGTATGGGCGCTGTCGAGTGTGTGTGTGTGTGTGTGTGGGAAAACGAGAGAGTGTGTGTTTGTGAGGGGTAGATGAGCGGAAGAGGACCGATTCGGAAGGGCCGATTCGGATGCAGACACGAGATGAGCCTGTCTTACTTTCGGCTTCCTCCCGATGCACCTTGTCCTCACGCTCTTCTCACGCTCACCAGCAACATCCCACATACACTCCACTCGACCGCAAACTACAACCAATCACAATGCATTACCAACTATACATCTTTTCTCCAAACCGCATTCAAATGTCATCATCCATACCCACGGGAATCTCGACCTTCTGACCGGGCTCAAACGCCGGCAAGCCCAAGTACGGACAGCTAGAGCATCTGAACGCATCGCCCAAGAAGCAGCTGCCGCACGAGCTCGTGGCGCCCTTGGTATCCACCTGAATACGCTTGATCGTCTTGGGCTTGCCGTCCTTGCCGATGATGGTCTCGGTCACCTCGGTCCTCTTGCCACCTGCGCCATCCGAGGACGAGGCGCCGGGCATGTCCATGTCCTCGGTATCCAGCTGGACGACGTTGGCGTTGGCATTGCGTTCTTCCTCCTCCTGCAGCTCGCGCAGACCGCAGGTGCATCCCTTGCACGCCTTCTTCTTCTTGCTCTGTCCCGTGGCCACGTCGCAGTCGGGGCGCTTGACGGCGGTGGTGGCGATAAAGTCGGCGTCGCGCAGCAGCGAGGATTGGTCGATCAGGTCGTTGGCCGACGCGGGTTGGGTGGCCCAGAGAGACTTCTTAGCGCTAGCTGATGCGCTGGCACCGCCACCGAGCTTCCTTCGCAGCGGAAGAGCCGAAGACGAGCCGGAAAAGGATCCGATCGAGAACGAGCTGGACGCAGATGCGGGCTTGGTGGCAGAGACGACGCCCGTGGCAACATCGGTCTGAATATCGGTGAAGCCGGCAATGGTGAGTTCGGCTTTCACCTTTTGCGCAGTGGTGGCATCGACGAGCTCGCCCGCTTCCACAATGATCTTGGCGTTGGGCTGCAGAGCCGAGTGCAGGCTCGAAAGGAGGACGGGCGACGAGGCATCTGCATAGTGGACAGCGAGGTGGGCGAGTGGGTAGGTGCTGGGAGCGAGCGAAGTCGCACCGTCCGTGAGACGGTCGACCATGTGCATTTCGACTTGACGACCCGAGTAAGCCTCGACCGCCTTTTGGTATGCGCCGCTCTGGGCAGAGGTCATGGAACCGATAACGAGCACCGTGCCGGTAGGGTCAACGGAAGTGGACGAAACCACGCCGTTCGAATTGTGCGAGAAGGAAGCGTCGGTGGCTACGGGAGGAGACATGTTTGCGGTATGTATATCTTTGTCGAGAGGGAGGGGTGCTGGAAGGAGTGAGGTTGCTACAAGTCGAGAAGGGTTTCTTCGCTACAGAGCTCTTTGGCTGATGGGCTGTACCGAGGCTAGCGATGCAACAGGCGGTGAAAAGCGATGGTGATGGTGGAGCCGAGAGTCGGAGGTAGATGAAGGACAAGTGACAACGAGCAAGTCGGTCCGGTTTGGGTTGCAAGTGGTGATGTAGGAAGGGAGAAAGCGCAGGTGCTTGATTTGGTCGACAGTGAATTTGATGAAAGAGCAAAGAAGGCGCGGGGCAACGGCTGCACCGCTGTTTTTTTTTTTTTTGTTTTTTTTTTTTTTTTCGGACTTTTCTTAGATGACTCTTCTCTTGTGCGCCTTGCTGGGTGTGGCAAATCATTCGAGGCGGATTATCGTTTGGTGTCCGAAAAGCTGGCAGCAGAGCACTCAGTGACGTTGGTTTTTGGCAGAAACACAGCGTAAAATGGATTTCCTTGTTTTTGGCTTCTCGGCTAAGACTCGCTGCTGCTAATCTCCGGATCTGCTGGTGGTGGAGCCATGCGATGCTCTGCCGCTGCCGTCGTTGTGAATCGTCTCAGGGCTTCTTGATGGTTTGCAGGTCGTTCTTGGCGCTTGGTCAGGTTCTCGTGTGCATTCGTAGGCGATTGTCGATGGGAGGCTGATAGAACTTGATTCGGAGTCTTGACAGCCAAATTGCTCGGTTGTGGTTGGTCAATTTCGTATCTTGCGTTGGCCGAGGGAAAAAGGCTTATCTGATAGATTCGTCCTCTGAGCTGAGTGTTATTTTCGGCCGAATGGAGATGTCGAAGATTCGTCACCATGGCAGACTGCCATTAACATTCGTCTTCCGAGTCCGGATCGTACACCATCACGTCGACAACGACCATGGACCTGTCCGGGATGCTCTCGACGGCCTTGAGCATGGTGAAAATTTCGTCTTCGGGGACATGGTAGTGGAAAACCAAACAGACCTTGCCTTTGCGCACATCAAGAGACCACCTGCCATGACAGCCGTATGCGCTGTGACTGGCCCGCGTCACCTTCTTGTACAAATCTACGCACGGGAGGGGGAGACTGTATGCTGCTCCTGACACGACGTCCTCCTTGTTCTGGTCCACCAAACAGTAGACGCTGATGACGAAGAGGGGTGGCTGCTCGTCGTCCATGTTGGAAGCGGACTGTTGGTTTGGCGCCGATTGTCGGTTTTGTACGCCCCGCTGATTGGGCGGGGAGAACTTGCTGAGGAGCTTTGACATACAGGACATTGTGGGCGACTAGTATAGATGAGCTGAGAGAGGAGTGTAGAGATGCGTGCGTGTGTGTGTGTGGATGACGAAGAAGTTGGGGCCCCTCACAGCTTCCAAAGTCGCTGATTATATAGACGTGAGATCTGTCCTAGCCGAGTCCTTTCCGCATCTGTTGAGCTCCCGCACTTGCACAGCTTCACCAACTTCCGCTCTTGCTCTTCCAGCTGATCCGCTCCGCAACGGCCTGCGCCCAAACCCAAACTCTACCGTCCTCCTCAACCTGTCACACTCTCATCAATCACCACCTCATCGATCACATCCTAATCACCCGCCTCCGTCCTCGCACGGACGGCCTCGCCCAAACCTTGAGCTTTTCCATCAGATGTGACCGTGCATTACGACCCTCCACCCTTCGAGTTCGGCAGATCGATCGTATAGTAGTTCGGATACACCAGTTCATCCTGCAAGCCCTTGCGTATCACCTCGGTGATGAACTTCTCCACCTTGCCCACGTTCTTCAGTACGTGTTTCTCATGCTCCCCCACCTCGCTCTCGAACGTCACTTGGGGCAGGATGTTCATCCCTGCACTATTCGCCTTCTTCCCTCCAGCTGCTGCCGCTGCGCCTCCTCCCTCCCGCAGCGTCTCCTCCACCTCACCCTCCTCTTCCTCCTCGACCAAACACACATGCGCCCGTCGATGCTCGCCCTCCAACGCCACAATCAGCCCCGCGCGCATCACAAACCCCGTCACCGTCACCGACAGCGGCAACGACATGAACGCCGCACTCGGATAGTTGATCAACAGACTCGTACTGATCGTCAGCCGAAACGTCGTCGTCGGCCACACGAGCGACAGCCGCGTCTGCAACGACGGCAGCTGCGACGCCGAATTGGGTGAACGTTCGTCTGCGGCGCCGGCACCGGGGGAGATCTGGCCCGAGGGCGCGCGGGACGATGCGGCCGGGGTCCCGCGCAGGAATGCACCGGGCCGGCCGTTGATGCTGCTCGTGCCGTAGATGAGGTGAGGAGGGTGGAGGGTGTCGCGTTTGGCGCCGATCTGGCTGACGCTGCTGTGCGGGCCCGGCCCGCCGCCTCGTAGGGAGGAGGCGTCGAAGCTCGTTTGTCTGGATGTGTTGCCGAGATAGCCTGGCGCCATGAGCGGATGTTGATGCTGTTGGTGCTGCCAGAGCTGAAAGTATCCGGGAGAAGGAGGTATCGAGTCGACGGGGCTCGTCACCTGGGTTTGCGGCAACGACGTCGCCCCGCCCAGCCCCGCCGCTCGGATCCCCCGCGACGCTAACGCGGTCGACCACTGCTGGTAGTACCCGTTCCCCAGCCCCGCAGCCGGTGTCACAGGCACACTGCTCCCCGCCACGCTCGCCGAAACCACACTCGGCGGCCCGTGGATCCGGTTCGGCGGCACCGCATCGTCGAACTGCGTATACGACCGCAACGGCATCTCTGCATGCTGAGACGGAAAAGTTCCCGTGGGAGGCTCGACCAGCGTCGTCGCATTGCTCGCCGGCGTCGCCTGCCGTGCTCCGCGCCGACGTATTGGTGGGTCGTCGATCGACACAAAGTCCGGCCATATGTCTGTGATCGACCGAATGGCTACATCAGGTGGGTCCGAGCCGAACTGAAGATTTTCAAAGCGAATATCGCCGAGGAAAGAAGGTCGCTTGGTGGCGGAGTTGTCGAGCGCGCGATTGATGGTCTCGAGGAATCGGTCCGAGAGTTGGTCGTCCAACAGACTCCAGTCCAGGTCGAGCGACATGGCTGCCGGTCGCGTTGAGGCAATGCTAGCGATGTCGGCGCAAGTGAAAGCCTCTATGAGTGTTCGTATAAGCGGTTATGCGCTGACATGGCCGGAGCGGTGATGAGGCCAAGCTGGTCCAAGCGAGTGATGGATGTAGAATGGGAAGAAGGTTGAAAGACTGAGCTCGTTTGTGTTGATGTTCGAGAAAGTGGAGTTGCAAGGGTCGCATCGGGCGAATTGCACCCCGATCTCGCCACGGCGCCAAGACGTCGCCGTTTTTTGACAGCTCAAAGAGACACCTCCGATTCACACCGCTTCTCAGCTTTGATCAACACTGCGAGCAGGACAGCACAAAGACCCTGAGAACAGCAGTACATTGCAACGACGAATGATTAAAGCATGTAACGGAACGAGCTCTTGGCCATCGCAATCTTCGTCAGCTGCTTCTTCGACTGCGCTTCCACCACCACTTGCGATTCCGGATCCACCTTCGCCTTCGCCTCCTCATCACCCTCCACCATCCCTCCTCTGAGAACATCATCCCTGATCCGATCCAGCTCGTCATTCTCCATCCGCAGCATCGTCCTGTGCAGCACCACCAACACGATACATGCCACAAACATGGCCGAGCTGATCGTGTTGCTCTGCCAGTACTTGGGACCCCATTTTTTCGGCCAGACGTAGCTCGCCGAGATGTTGCCGAGCTGCGAGAACGCGTTGATCAGCGCGAGCGCGATGGCCTTCTTGTACTTGGGTGTGGGAATCGACGGTGCGATCCAGCCGAGCACGCACGTATAGCCCGCGTACGACGAGGCCTGGATGAAGAGCGCAAAGAACCTTGCGCCCAGGCTCGTTGTCGTCGATGCGATGATGAAACCCACGATCCCAAAGACCAGCGGTACGATGATATGCAGTGTGCGCTCCTGCACGCGGTCCGAGTGGAGACCGTTGGCGAGACACGCCACAAAGGCGAAGAACCAGATGGGCGCCGTGAGCAGCAGCGTCACGGTATGCGAATACCCCAGCGAGCCCACGATCGTCGGGAAGAACTGATTGAACCCAACACCCACCGTCACCGCCGTCAGCATAAGCGCCAGCACCCACACCTTGATATCCTTCACAGCCATGACGAAGCCCTGCATCGGTGTGCCCTCCTCGTCGTTCGGCGACAGCGTCGTGCCCGCATTCACCGACAGCCGGTTCACCGCCAGCTGCCTTTCCTCCACCGTCAAGAACTTCGAGTTCCCAGGCATATCCGGCAGAACCAACACCGCCAGCCCCGCCACCACAACAGTCACGCTGCCCTCGAGCAAAAACAGCCACTTCCACGCCGGCAGCCCCGCCTTGCCCTCCATCCCCCCCAAGATCCCTGCGCTAATCAGCCCCGAAAACGCATTGCTGATGATGCTCCCCGAGAACAAGATCGCCGTACGCGTCGCCATCTCTTCCTTCTTATAGAAATAACCCAGCAGCGCCAGTGCGCCCGGGAAAAAGGCAGATTCGACGAAACCCAAGCAGATCCGCACGGCCAGCAGCGAGTGGTAGCCCGTCGTAGCCGCAGTGCACGCCGACACAATCCCCCACAGCGCTACGAAGGTGGGGATGTACAGCGACGGACGCCCCAGCTTGGTCATGAGCATGTTCGAAGGGATCTGGAACGTGATGTATCCGACAAAGAGGATGCTGATGGCGGTCTGGTATTCTTGATCCTTGAGCTTGAGGTTGCGGACAAGGCCGTTGTCCCGGGCGGTGGTGATGCTGTTACGATCCAGATAGTTTAGGACGTATAGTAGCACGATGATGGGCATGAGACGGATGTCGATCTTGCGAACGAGTCGTTTTTCGAGCTGCTTGTACTCTTCGGAGGTCGGATCGAGTGCTGCCACCGGCTCGGTGGTGAGCGGGAGCTCGTTGATCGAGTGAGCATCCTGCGTGTCTTGCTGTGCGTTGTACGACGGCGTAGAATCCGTGACGGGATCCTTCTTGAGCTTCTCGTCCATCTTGAAGGGAAAGAAGGGAGCTGTGAAAGAAAGGGGCAGAACTGAGAGGGTCCGCTCGAGAGATCTTCCAGGTACTGCGAATGGCTCGATTTGAATGTAGCAAATGTGACGGATGGAGGCGGTAATGGTGGGGGAAAACAAGCAGACAAGCGGTAAGAGCTGCTTCTTATACCATCCAGCACCAGCAAGCACACCACGCTTAGCGAGGAGCAATGCGGGGGCACACGAAACAGCGCGGGGGATCGCGGGGTAGCCCAACCTTGCTTTCACTAACGCCACTAAACGCTCTGCTCTGCTCTCACTCATCCTCTTCACACCAACCCCGCGTTTACCGCATGGACAGCGTGGGACGCCGGTCGGCCCCCCAAACCTCGGCTAGCATCCACGACCACCCGAGAATTTCCCCCGCTTCAAAAACCGCCTTTCAGCTCACGACCAATCGCGGAACGGCAGGAACGAATCGGAAGGCTTACTGCGCCGGATCGTGCGACCAATGTGAGCGAGTGAGATGCATAGAGGTGAGTGACGAGCGGAGGGGGAGAGCTCGCTGTGGGGCACCACCACTCGTTGCCAAAAGGGCCCCGCCCGTCGCCGTAGGGGGGGGGGGGGCGAATAATTTCTCCGAACCACAAATTTACGCAGCATCGCAACGAAGGCCTCTTTACGCCTTCCTATCTATATATTCGCTTCGTACGTGGTCAAAAGACGATCGAGAGGCTCATTGCGAGTCGCCAACCCGTGTGGAAAGCGAAGCAAGAAAACATTTAGCCGCGGCTGTCACGCAGCGCGTGCGCGGTCGCCTTGGCTGATTTCGGCGAAATTCGACCTCGCTCTGCCCACGTCGATGTCGGGTTTGCTGTTGAGTGATTCGCTTATGCTTGCCAAGACGACCCGAGTGCTGCGTTGGATCGTGTGATGCTCGACGATGCAGCCAAGTACATCGTCAGCCGGCCAATTTAGTGATGTTGCGCCGAGGCAATGCGATTGGGCCGTCGCGATTCTCACGTGGCACCCATTTCAGCCGCACACCGAACACAGCAGAGAGAGACCCCATAACATTGACGAAACGGCTATGGAAAGACAGAAGCACCGGAACGCGGAAACCAAGCAAGTATCCCACAAATCACACCAAATCAAGCAGCAGGCACGCCGGCCTGAGAATCCGCCGTGCCCAACGCACGCCCGCGCTGGTGCTTGACGCCATCCTCCTCGTAGTAGCAGCTCCAGAGGCACGTTCCCGTCTCAGCATCCTCGTCCGGCGAGCCCTTCAGCGTGCTCGCGACGAACACCGCAGCCTCTTCGACGATCTTGGGCGTCGCGGCTGCGTTGGGCTGGAACGCGGTCGTCTTTGCGCTAGCGGGAGTGGGGGGCAGCGACTTGTTCGCCGGTGCACGGTCGAGCGAGGACGACGAACCTGAGGACGAGGAGGTCGGGCGCCACGAGCGGCGGCGTTCCGATTTGACTGCAGCAGGAGGGAAGGTCGAGTCGTGGCTCGTGCCGTTCGTTGGGGTGGGGCGGTGCGCGTTTTGGAGCAGCGAGAAGACGTCCGAGATCGAGGAGCGGCGGTGCTGGCGCGTCTCTGCGTCTGTGCGCTGCGTCGGCGCCGGCGGGACGGAGGCGCTCGCCGAAATACTGTCGACGGGCTTGAACGCAGCCGCGAGCGCGAGCGCAGGAGCAGGAGCAGGAGCAGGAGCGGGCTTGGGCACGGGCGGCACGACGACGTACGCCGACGCCTCCGAGTCACCCTGCAGGTTGGCACGGTTCTTGCGGCTAAGCGAGAGGAAGAAGCGCTGGATCTTGTTGTGCGGCTTCTTTCCCGACTCTTCCACCTCCTTAACCGGTTGAGTCCCAACCTTGGCCTCAGTCGCAACAGCACCCTTGCGGACCGACGAAGCGCGTTCGGGAAGCGTCTTGACCCCAGCCGCACGTGCAGCGCCCGCCTTAGCACCGGCAGCGACGAACGAGATCACCGTCGGCTTGCGCTTCACTGCCGCGTTGTTGCCCAGCAGACCCGCACTCGGCGCGACGCGCTGCACGCGCAGCTGTTGCGCCTCGATCTCGACCCGCTGCGCTTCTTCGTCGCCGAGCGAGAGCACGGGTTTGGGGCTGCCATCGCACGGCGTGGTGGGTACGGTCGACGTCGAGCTGCGCTGGCTGTCGTTACCCAGTGGAGTGTGTGCGTTTGCCTCTACACTGAGGGTGGAAGCGAGCGTGTCCTGCCCCACACTGTGCGCGCGCGCCGTGCGCGGCTCGACGCTGTGCGGCACGTATTCGGGACGCACGCGGGGCAGCCGAGGCACAGCAGCGGAAGCAGGCTGGTCTGCAAGACCGTCGAACGCGTCCTGCTCCTCCTCGTCGAGGTGCGGCGCGGCGTGAGAGGCGGACTCTGCAGACCAGTCGCCGTGGCGGTACCTGCGGTGCAGGGCGAAGCGCATCGGCGTGGAAGAGGGCACGAGCTTGCGCACGAACGCCGTGCAGCGGCTGGCGAACCGCTGGTTGCGATGCGGGTGGAAGAAGTCCAGCGTCATCTGCTCAAGCTCTTGCTTGCGGTAGCGCTGCAAGTGCTCGTGCAGCGTCATTCTGCCGACGTCGGCACCGGTGTGCGTGTTCTCGGCGAAGATGTACGCCAGGTAGCGCGTCTTGTTGCGCAGGATCTGCTCGGACAGCAGCGTCGGCTGGGCGCCTGCGTCAGCCGATGCGGGCCGCAGCAGCGATCGCGTCCACGGCGCACCCGTGGCGACGATCCCCGATCCAGCACCCACCGCGGCAACGTCGTCAACACGAGCATCCATCACCTCGTTGACGAGCGACTTGATCGACTGCAGCAGCCCTTCCGCGCTCATACCGTCGTTGTCCACAACAAAATCAACCAGCCCGAGCCGCTTGGCCTCGTGCGAGCTCATCGGCAGCATCTCGCGTGCAAACTTGGCAGCTTCACGCGCACCGCACCGCTCGTACCACGAATACGTGTGCCACTCGGACCCAAACAGCCCCAAGCCGCGGTAGTGCGGGTTGAGCACCGCCGACTCGGCACAGATCACGAAATCCGCAGCGGTCGCCATGGCCAGCCCGCCCGCGGCGGCGTTGCCGCGCATCGCGGCGAACGTCACGATGCCCTTGGGCGCAAGGAGGGCCTGGACGCAGTCGTCGATCGCGTTGATATTGGCCCAGCCTTCGGCAGAGGGATCGGGGGAGCCCTCGATGACGTTGAGCGCGATGCCGTTGGAAAAGTAGCCGGGACCGCCGAGCATGACGACGGCCTTGAGGGCAGGGAGTTGGAGCGTCCACTGGAGCGCGGCGAGGAGGATCTCGCATTGGGTGGTGGAGAAGGCGCCGTTGTAGAAGTCCGCATGGACGTAGGCGATCGACGCGCCGGTTTGGGGGGTCGACTCGACGTCGACCCACACCTGCTGGTACGTGCCCGGACGGCGCTTCCACGGCTGCGCAGCGTCGCTTCCGTAACCACTAGTAGCACTCCACTCGGGCACCTTGCTCGCATCCAGCAAGCTCAGCTTCGCAGCCGGCTCGGGCATCGACATCAACGCCATCACCGCCGGCAGCTTCGGATGCAAAAACTTGTCCGCTTTGGCCTTGGGTCGACGCAAGTGGCCGATCCACAACGGCAAGTCCGCGCCGACGTCGACGAGCACGGCGCCCTCGCGTGTGGCTAGCACCGTGCCCGGCTGGTTGAGCGCTGCGTGCCTGGCGGCGACTGCGGGCGGGAGCGGGTCGCGCTGCACGTGTGCGTTGTAGAGGAAGAGCGGCGTGCCGAACAGGCTGGAGAGCATGCCTGGTTGCGAGTCGGCGCTGCGGATGCGCTGCAGGACGGCGTCGGCGGAGAGGCGCTTGGAGCTGTGCCTGGGAGAGGGAGAGGGAGAGGGTGGGAGGAGGGCGAAGAAGTCGCGCTGCGGGGCGCGGAGGAGGGGGCGGTCGTGGGTGCGGCCGCCGAGGAAGGGCACGCCGCGCGAGACGCACTGGGTGCGGAAGTGGGCGGGTGCCACGATGGATGGGTTGATGGGCAGGTACGAAGCACCGCCAGCGTGTTGCTCGGCACACGTCGTGATGCGCTCGACAGCGGCCAGAACCGCGTTGACGGCAGCGCGCGTAACAGGACCGCGGTAGAGGTCGCTCTTGGACATCACCGCATTCTCCTCGCCCAGCTCAAACTGGTCAAACGCCCAGACAGGACCGGCATCGAACGCCTCGATCGCCTGCAGCACCGTAACCCCCCAATGGCTGCGCATCGTCGACCTTGCACCCTTAGCAGTATGCTTGGCATCAATAAGCGCGAGCTGCTGATCCGCATCTTCCAGCTCGCCCATGTCGCCGATGAGGCACCAGTCGATCGCCGACGAACCGGCATCGCCCGGCGGACCCGGGTGGACGATGAGCGTCATCCACGTGTTGTACACCTTGGTGGGGACGTGCTTGGTGAGGAAGGGGCAGATGATCAGGTCGGGCTGTGCAAGCTCGGCGGCCTCGAGCATGAGGTCGGGCGAGAGCGCATACTCGACCGTCACTGCGTGGCCCTTTTGGCGGAGCACGAGTGCCGTTCGCTGTTAGAAGAAAAGGTGCCACCAAAAAAAAGTGTCAGCTTGATATGAAGTCACCACACGAGGCATTGTTACTCCCCACGCCCAGGGGTGTGGCGTGTGGGAAGTGAGCGTGGGAAGTGAGCGTGGGGGGGGGGGGGGGGCTTCCGGATGCCGAGCGGGAGGGGGGAGGTGTGGACCGAGGGGCGTGGAAGAAAGAGGGGGGGGGGGGGAAGTGAATCGCCCCACTGTGGAA
>JALCCG010000260.1:0-29686 GCA_023212695.1 Sporisorium sorghi | reverse complement strand
AAAAAAAAAAAAAAAAAAAAAAAAAAAAAAAAAAAAAAAAAAAAAAAAAAAAAAAAAAAAAAAAAAAAAAAAAAGGTTTGAGAAGAAGAAATGCAAAGACCCTGACTTCTTCTCGTTCTTCTACCTCTTCACCATCCACATCCCTTGGGTCCCGAACCTGTTCCTAGGCGACGCATTCCTTGGCACCACTTCTTGGACCTGCTCGTCCTCCATCCCTTCTGTCACGAACAGAGTCCTTTAGGTGCCGAATCCCTTGTGTTGCCAACAGACTCCTAGGTGACATTCTTCTGGAGCTATGCACAGACTTGTCGGCGACGCATCCCTCGAAGCACGAACAGACACCTAGGTAACGAAAACGACGACCGACGATGGCCGACTTCTACATCCGATCCGCCAAGGCGCTCGACCGAGTCTTACGCGATGAATGCTCCGTCAAAGCCGCCGCCGCGCCGCATCCCGATTCAGGCAGAGCGCTGGCCATCCTCATCAACGCGTTGGCGTACCGCAGCGCTCTCATGCATGCTCTGGAGGAATCCAAGGTCCTGAAGCTCGAGGAGAGAACATTTACCCTCTCCCCGCCCAAACCACCAGCGGGCGGTGCATCCCACGGCCAAGCCAAACCCAAGCGAAACGGCAAAGGCAAAGCCGCTCCACCCAAATCACCAGCCAAGAGTGGCAAAAGCGACTACCCGAGCAAAGAAGCGCTCCTCCTCGTGCTGTGCCACGACCTGCTCTTCCAAGCCCGCGGCATTCAAGCGAGCAAGACCTGGCCACCCAAGCTCGCCCTCGAGCGCTACCGCGCCGCGCTGCACTCGGCGCTCGTCAAGCTGCAGATCCGACAGGGCAAGGCGCGCCTCGCCGACCTGCGCACGGGGGCGCTCTACCACGAGATGACCGCGCGCATGCCGCGCTGGATCCGCATCAACGCGCTCCGAGCCACGCGCGACGAGGTGTTGACCTGGCTCGCCGAGCACCGCTACACGCAGGTTGCTGAGCACGAGTTGCAGGGCGTCAAGGAGTTCGCAGAGTCGCAGCACGTAGAGGGCCTGCTGGCGTTTCATCCGAAGGCGACGAGCGCGCTGTTGGGCAGTGAGGTGTACAGGGACAACTGGGTGGTCATGCAGGATCTGGCGAGCTGTTTCCCGGCGTATATACTGGACCCGCCCGGGAGTGGACACGTGGTGGACGCAACGAGTGCTCCGGGGAACAAGACGAGCCACTTGGCTGCGATCATGTTCAGCAAGCGCGCCGCTTCGCTCGTGCAGAATGACGAGGAGGGAAGGGGGCGGATCGACGCGTTCGAGCGCGACGCCGTTCGGTACAAGACGCTCGTCAAGCGCCTCGGGGCCGTCGGGGCGCTGGCGGAGAAGGCAACGACAGGCGGTAACGTGATCGCGCAGCGCAAGGACTTCCTCGCCACCTCCCCCGCAGACTTGCCGAACGTCACCCACATGCTCCTCGACCCAAGCTGCAGCGGCAGCGGCATCGTCAACCGCCTCGACTTCCTCAAGGAGGACGACGACGTCGAGGACGATACCCACGACGACCCTGCTTCCACCTCGGACACCAACGAAAGCAGTTCCACGACCACTTTGAAACTGGCGAAGCGGCTGCACCAGCTGTCCGAGTTCCAGCTGCTCATGCTGCGGCACGCCTTCCAATTCCCGGCGCTGCGCAAGCTGGTGTACTCGACGTGCAGCGTGCACGCCGCCGAGAACGAGGCGGTGGTTCTGCGCGCGCTCGAGACGGACGAGGCCAAACGCGGCGCGTGGACGCTCGCCCCGCGCGCCGAGGTGATTCCGACGTGGCCGGTGAGAGGTGATAGGGAAGCGTGCAAGGGCAGAGACGATGTCGCGGAGAGCGTGATCCGGTGTATTCCGGGTGGAGCGGGGGAAGGCGACAAGCCGCATGTCGAGAGTTGTAATGGGTTCTTTGTGGCTTGCTTTGTCCGGCGCATTGACGGCGAGGAGCGCGCGGAGGAGGAGGGTGTGGCGGCGAGGAAGAGGCCACTGGGTAATAGCGACGACGAGGAAGGAGAGGCGGAAGAGGTCAAGCTCAAATCAAACAGCAAGGCTGCTGCCAACCGCAAGAAAAAGCTTCAGAAACGACGTAAGAAGCAGCGCCTACAGCAGTCGGCGGGCTAGCACATCCCATTCTTCACCCTTGTCACACAACCCGCCACAGTCTCCCCTCACATATCTCCTCCTTGCGAAACATTGAGAAACTTGATAAGATTGCAACTCGGCACACAAAAGACATCGGGTCATCTTTTCGAAAAGCCCCTTCGATGCACGACCGGCTCAGTTGGACGAGCTCGAGATGAAGAACCACTTGTCGATGCTGGCGTCGATCGGGGCAGGAGGCTGGGGGTTAGCCTTGGGCACGCTGGCCACCGCGGCGTCCTGGGCGCCGACAAAGCCCTTGCTGCCCTGGACGGACGAGTTGGTCAAGCTGATCTCGCCCGGGTCGGTCTGTCCGCTGATGAGCCTCTTCCAGGCCTCGTTGCACTCGTGCACAATCTCGGTGGCGTACTTGCGGTTCTTGGCCTCGCCGGAGAAGGCGAACTGGTTCTCGGGCTTGCCGTCGGGGATCTTGTAGATGCGGAACCACTCGTTGGTGGCGCGGATCAGACCGGGCAGGTGGCGCTCGACATCCTCAATGTCGTTGAGCTTGCCAGCCAAGGGGTCGTTGACGTCAATGACAATGACCTTCCAGTCGGTCTCGCCCTCGTCGAGCAGCGCCATAACACCAAGCACTTTCACCTGCTTGATCTGACCAGTGTAGCCCACCTGCTCGCCGATCTCGCACACGTCGAGCGGGTCGTTGTCACCCTTAGCCTTGGTGTCCGGGTGCGTGTGGTGCGGGTCCTCCCACGTCTGCGGGAAAGCACCGTAGTTCCAAATGTAGCCCTTATGCGGGAAGCAGTTGCGCACAAAGCGCAGCTTGCCCTTCTTGGTGTCCTGCTTGAACGCGTTGAAGTTCTCCTCCTTGCTGATCTCCACCTTGGCGTTGGTCCAGCGCGGGATCTCGACGATCATATTGAGGATCGTCTTGCTCTCGTCGGCAAAGAGGGGCACATCGTGGAACGGCGACGCGGGCAGACCCGTCTTGGTGTTCTCGAGGTACACACGGTAGTCGAGCGTGTTGGGCGCCCCGACGGCGCGAGTCTTGTAGTCCTGAGCGGAAGCCATTGTGGTTAGAGTAGGTGCGACACGGTTGGACAGCTGACGGGCGGTCTGGCAAAGTCTACGGATCGATGATGCGGCGCTGGAGCGAACGGGTGACGGCATATACCTAGTGCAGAAAGACAACTTCAGCAAGAGGTATGGAGTCGGTGGTGGTAGCAAGAAAGACAGGGGTGTGTGTGTGTGTGTTACCGAGCCCTCGATCTCGACCTCGACTGGAGACTCGAGCGCGTCTTCAGAGACCGGCTTTCCAGCCAGTCAACCAACCAATCCCGGCTTCTCCCCTCTGTCGCTGCACTTGCCCCGTGCTTTTTTGGCCTTGCCTGGCGCTGATTCTTCCACCTTCTTTTGACCCACCCCAACAAAAAAAAATAAAATAAAAAATAAAAAATAGCATTTCAATGGCGCGAGCCATTTGTATTCAAGCTCCCCGTTCACTTCAACCCAATTTCAAATTAGCGCCATTTTGAAATCGCGCCACCAGATCGGTAATCGGGGTCTCCCGATCGTCCATCGGCTTGTCGGTATTCCGACAGCTCCGCATCAAGCTTGGCCTGATGGACCTTTACCACTTCGTATGATGTTGGCTCTGCAGTTCGACACAGGCTTGATCGACGGTCAAAAAGTATGCAAGAGCGAACGGAGCGAGTAATGAGAGTGGATAGAGCAAGCAAGAGGAACAATTAGCAACACCGAGAAGAGCGTCCATGCTACCAGAGCGAAAGAGACGGACTGTGACAGCTTGCTAACCGTACAGCTGCCAGTCAAACTTGACCTCGCTGTGCCAGACCTGCCCACATCCCGCGTATTGCCCCTTCTGCAGCGAGATCGTGTCCAACGTCGATGACCCCGACGCGCGCCCACCGAGCCTGAGCACCTGTGCACTCTGCTGATCGCCGCCACCCACGCTGCTCCACCCGCCATACTTGTCCGTATTCGGGCTGCCATTGGTGGCGAAGGCGATCCACCTCGCCTGCACCTCTTCGACCACCTGGCGCGTCGCTGCGTCGTCGACCTTGTTCGGGTCGGTGAACACGAGCTGGATGTCGTCTTCGTGGCACACCCTTTTCCCGTCACCCTCGGTGCAGTAGTCGTTGTTCGCGTTGGACGGGTATCGAATACCCCTCTCGAACAGAGCTACGTATGCCGAGGGAGATCGAGCAGCGTACCGCTGCGCGCTGAACCAGGTAGGGCAGGTGAACGTGCCCTGCGTCAGGACGGTTTCGAGGTTGCGGCGCAGGCTGTCGTTGGCCTTTGCGTAGAGCTCCACCCGCGCTGGCGCAGGGTACGCCGACGTATTCGTATCCATCCCGTACTGCGTCGCTTTCTCCAAACCCCCTCCACGACCGGCATTGAACATTTGCGCCAGCAGCTGCGCGCGCGTCATGGTCACCGGGTAGGCACGCAGTTCGGCACTCGTCGCATCCGCGCCCGTCGGCTGCAGCATCGTACCCACCGCCGAGCCGCCTTCGTTCTCCACATTTGTGAAGATGATCGGCCGTCCGCCAGAGGGGTCCTGCTCGAAGGCCGAGCCGGTGAGCTCGCCGAGGAATGGCCGCCAGACTTCGCCGAGCGCGACGGAGGTGTCGATGCTCTGCCCCGCCTGCACGGTTGTGGTGCTGGCGCTGAGCAGGTCCGCGGCGGGCATGGCGCGCAAGCAGGCTAGGTCGGAGCATGTTGTTTGCGAGAGCGCAAAGTCGCTCACTTCGCCGCTGGTGGTGAGGGTTTGCGTGCCGAAGTCCGCGGGGTCGGAGTGCAGGATGGCTCGCTGGAAGAGCGACGCGGCGGTGGGCGCGTTGAGGAGCGCACGGATGAGGTGCGCGCCGCTGCTCTGCCCGGCGAGCGTGACGAGGTTGGGGTCGCCTCCAAGCGCCGCGATGTTGTCGTGGATGAAGCGAAGTGCTTCGATTGCGTCGCGGATGCCTTGGTTGCCTTGAACGGTTGACGAGGAAGTGGCGGACTCGTCGGTGAGCCCGGTGGGGGAGAAGAACCCAAACATGCCCAGGCGATACTGGATCGTGACGACCACCACACCGTACCGACTGGCCAGCCACGACCCGTCCAGGCCAGGCGCCGTCGAAGCGCCCTGCACAAAACTGCCCCCATGCGTCCACACCAGCACCGGCATCGGCGACTTGGACGGCGATGGCCGGTAGACATTCAAATACAGACAGTCTTCGCTAACGTCGTCCTGCGAGATCCCATACACGTCATCCGGCTGCTGCATGCATGCCTTGGGCAGCTGCGTCGCGTTGTACACCGATGCGTTGAACGAGGTGAGTGATTGAGGCGACGCAAAGCGCAGCGGTCCGACCGGCGGACTCGCGTATGGAAGCGTGAAGCGCTGCGCGGCGTAGTTGGTCGACGCTCCCACAACGGCGCCGAGCGGGAGGGTGACTTTCAGCGCGTTGACGGTAGAGTCGACGGGGAGAGTGTTGATGATGCAGTCGTTTCCAGGGCAATGGGGGACAGGGACGGCGCTGCATTGGCTGTTGAGGCAGGTGATCACGCTGCAGAGCAGACAGGCGATCGTGCTGAGCAGCGTCATTGTCGGGGCAAAGGATGGTGTGAGGTGAGCAAGGGTCGTCTCTGCAAGGCAATGTAGGGGGAGGAGAAGGGGCGGAGCTGAGAAGGAGGCGACATCTTAAAAGGACTCGAAGATTTGCAGACGCACTCGAAACAAGGGCAGAAGAAAGAAAGGAACAAAGGGAAACGACACGACAAAAAACGACGTGTAGCGATCCCCACCACACGTCGAGTCGCGGTGACAGCCGCGCATACTCGACATTCGCAACCCACTTTGACGCCTCATCACCGCCCTTTCAGCCCCTGTTGCCGCGTATCCAGTCTTTGACGCTTCATCGAATGTAGAGTTGAGAGCCCCACCGACCGCATGCGGTTGTGCTGAGCCACGTCCCTTTGTCGTACCGCGCATCACAGTCTCTCGGCACAACCCGTTCCCGGAAAGCTGCAGACCCTGTGATGTCACAATGATTGACGTTTGTCTTACAAGAGCAGACAAAGGGAAAGCCATGTGGCAAAAAGAACCCTTTACTGAACCGTGATCGTTGCCGATTCATGCAACGCGGCTTTCTCCCCACCTCCCCTTTGTCCTGTTCTTTTTTTTTTCGGCACGGAATTGACCAAAGCACGTCGACGTCCGAACTGCATCGCGGCAAGAACAAAGGGAAGTCTGCAGCCTAGCTTATAGTTTGGACTCCGCGTGTCTCGGGAACGAACGCACGCTTGATCGGGCTTCGGATGGTTCTTTCCCGCGGATGGAACATGGCAATGATCCACTCAAGGGAACAATAAGTGAAACATGACGATTTGCCCGAGGGAAAGGTAGAGAAGCCTTCGGAGATTGAATCCCGGTGTCAAGACACAAAGGCAGACATGAAGCCTTGAGCTCAGAAGCTGATGTCGAGAGCAGTTTGACTGCACGAAAGAATCGAGGTTCCATTGCTGACAAGAGATGGAACAAAGGGCTGCCAGCATTCCGATTTCCTTCGGAGAGCCCATCGCCCTCGCAGGAAGCCTGTGTACATGAAGCTGCTGACGAGACAGGAGTCTCTGCGGTGCTCATCAACAGAGTCTTCGCTTCGCGCTCCGAGCTTCGACTGCATCCTTTCCTTCCGTCGCTTGCGCTTTCCATGCCGCACTCTCGCATTCCCACCAATCAAACCTCACCAAAGTCTCCGTGCCCAGTCTGCTTCGCATGCTGCACCGCCTCCTTCTCGCCCGTCAGCTTGGTCCCACACACTTTGCACTTCAAACTAAAGCTCGCGGTATCCGTGTAGTACCTTCTCCTCTTCAGCTCCCTGCAAACCTCCTTTGCCGCAACCAACACCTCGTCCTCCGCCTCGTCCACGCCCATCGCCGTCAAGTTCGGGAACACCGTCGTCTCCGCGCCACCCTCCTTGAGCGTGAGCGCGTCGTAGTGAATACCAGAGTAGACGACGATGGCGCGGTTGTCGAACGCCCTATCTTCGCCGAAGCGGTGCACGGTGCCGGTGGCGACGTCGATCGAGTCGATCTCGACGCCAAAGTGGCGTGCGAGGATCGAGAGCTCGATAGCGCCACCCCAGGTGGTCGGGCTGAGGATCTTGGAGACGTACGCATCGCGAGGTTGACCGAGCACGATGTCTGGGTACGAGTCCGGGTCGGATTGAATCGCAGAGGCGACGGTCTGGCGCAGGTTCTGGCAGACGTCGGAGCCGAGACGTTGGGTGAACAGGTAGCCGACCGAGTTGAACAGGCAGGCGTTGTCGTCCGGCACCACTTTGAGCGTGAGCCGCGAGGTGGGGGAGGAGGGGAGCGCGGCGGAGACGCTGCCGTCGGTCACGCTCGATGCGCTGCTAGACGCAGCAGAGGTTGTGGAAGAGGAAGGTGCGCGCGCGGTGAGACCGTCGTGCAGCGTTCGTGCACCGAGACCGTACGACCCGCTCGGCCCTGTAGCTGTAGAGATGTTGGGTTTCGGCCCGCCCATCGCCCCGAACGACGTTGTCGCGTGGTACGATGAAGACGATGTCGAAGAAGGTACACTCGCAGACGGCGCACCACCGCTACCCGCTTTGCGTGCGACAATCACCTGCTCGCCCCTCTTGATGCCGACACTAGCCGAGCTCAGCAGCGTCGCATCGTTCGCCGCTGATAGGTCGATCCCTCTTGGTGGATATCCGATCTTAAGCTCCTGATCTGAAGCCGCAATTCCTGATTGCGCGGCGATGTAGCTCTGAAGTTGACCGAGAGTCGTGGTGCTGTCGTCGACTTTGAACGACGCTGTTCCTTGTGGATGGCGAATTCGAATCATGGCGGCTGTACTTCCGATCCTGATGCTTCCTTGTAGGTGAGACTGTCGTGATGTGAGATGATGATGAGAGAGAGAGAGAGATAGAAGGATGTCGAACGAGTCGTAATTTACAAGCTCGAGTGTTGGTCCGTGCACGGAAAATCCTCCACCTGCACGAGCGGAGGACGGTGCGGAAATCGGCCTTGACGCGTCCCCCCTCTCGGTTTTTTTGAGGATGTTAAGTCGTCGTTTTGTAACAACCCGGATTTTTCGGCTGTCCAACAACATGGTCGTCAGAAGCTCTTGCTCATGCTCACCTCTCACCCTGCCCCACATGAGGCCGTTCATACACCAAAATGGTCACGACAAGCCCTGGTCACTGACATGCGTCGTAAAAGAAGCAATTGCATTGAGTTTTGAGTATGTGTTTGAAATAGGAACAATGAGTATTTTAATTGCTGCTGGCGACTATTTCTCGGGTTATTATGTTTTTAGGAATTATTATTTATACATACGCGCGCCTTTGGTTGCTCGGTTGCCTTTTGACTACGTTCAACTGTCCCTCTATCAACCACCTCCTTCGTCTCTTCCACCACCATCATCTTAAATCATTCTCACGCTCATGGTGCGCACAGCGCAGTAACGCAGCGGCGATCGCTCATCGCCACTGCCACGGCCTCGACCGCCGACGCGCTCTCTCGCGCCTGCTGCATTAGCCTCCCTCCAGCCTACCTCTGCTGCGCTTTCCTCCGCCGCCGCAGGGCCTTCATCGTATCCACAAGCGGCTGCTGGCCAGTCACTCGACCTTCCCTCGCCGTAGCAGACTCGTCATCGCATGTGACAGCGGCGTTGACCCCGGATGTTGTAGCGCAAATCGGCGCGGTTCTTCCAACAGCAATTCCGACTTCCATCACTTTACGGGGCGAAAAAAAGTTTGTACACGATCTTGATCATAACGTGGCTCAGTGTCGTCACTCCCCCTCCTCAAGCACCCCATCCTCTTCCTTACCCCTTGCTATCCTCCCGTCAAGCAACCACCTCCTTCCATTTTCCAACGCGATCCGCGTTCCCATCTGCATGCAACATGACCTTATACCTAATTACGCCGCTTTGTAGCAGACGAAGCAAACAAGCTCGCGCAAAGCTCCGCAAGCCAATGGAGGCCACGTACGCTCGCAAGTTCGACCTGCCAAACACCTCATCGGTGTTGGACTCTTTCTTTTGGATCCGTTCCGCACGCCAAACACCTCATTGGTGTTGGACTCTTTCGTTTGGATCCGTTTCGCACTCCTTGTCTCTTCCAGCATCTCGCATCCCTCGCCGCATCAACATGGCGCTTTCCGAACTCATCTGACCTGCTCTCCAGCAACTCGGCATCTTCGTCTACGTCATGTTGGTGGATCTATTCACGCATCTCTGTTCGAACTTGCGCTGGAGCGCTTCGCACAACCCGACGGCCCTCGACGTCACGTACGTGCCAATGGGGGCAACTCTGGAGCTTGTGTACGCCCCCCTCCCGTCGATGTACCCACTCCGGCAACAGTGCGCATGATCAGGGTGCCATTCGAGACCTTCACGATTTATGTGTGGATCTTCTTCGCGGCCGTTCAGGGTCCTTAGGCGCAGCTCCAACTCAGCGATCATGGGCCCCGTAGATCGTCAGAAGCCATCACCGCGCACAGCCCGGCCACCATCATCGAAGCCAAACCTTCCTCAGCCACATTTGTCGCACCGCACACCTTTGGCCCCCAAGTCGACACCCTTCTCCTCCTCCGGCCGCAAGCGGAGACAGTAAGCTCGGGGTCTCCACCCCACCAACCCTCTTGCTTTACAACCCCGTCTTGTCACGGCCATCCCTGAACCTTATACCACCCAGCGTCCGACCTGTCCACGTCAACATCCAATCACGACATGATGTCAAGGTCCAATCGCCCCTCGACAAGCGACCTATATCAACACCAGGCTCCAGCTGCTCGCTCACCAGCCCCTCACACTATCGTCCGCACCCGCACATCCGCATCTCATCCGAACACTCTGCATCGCACATCTATCGACGTCCACCACATCAATGCGTCCTATCCAGCTCGCCGCCAGCATCGTGGCCGCGTGCCTCACAAACCTCAACGTGCAGTTGGCAGGTAAACCCGCCTTCTGTACGCTTCACCTACCCCCCCCTCGAAACGTCACACTCGAGCTCAAAACTGCTCTACGACGTACCGATCTACTCTGCCACGCCGCCTCCCAATGCCAGGGTCTTTGTGACCATCCGAACGGCCAGGCAACCCCACAATCAACACACATGGGCTCCCTGGTCCGTGAGCTTCCTACAGGTCACCGGCTGGTCTTGGCGCGGTCGCCACCAAGGTCATTGGAAGGATCTTCTGGGGAACACGAAAAGGGGCAGCCGAGATCATCGGCACGGCAATGTATCGAGCGATTGCACAGCGTCGACTTGCCCTTTTCGGCAAGTCGTCGAAGCTCAACCTCTAGCATGCAGGAAGGCGCGGACGAAGGATGGCTCAGCAAGGCTCGAGATGGCCGAGGTTGCGGTGGAGGAAGCACGTGCTTCGCGGACCCACCATGACGCTTTTGGTGGAGGTGCACCTTGCGAGCTCTCAGCATCCAAGCAAACCTTACCGGCGACCAAGCTTCCCCGGTCAAAGAAGATGTCGACCATTAAGCGAACCATCCTCCTTTGGCAGGCATTGCGACGACCTTCTCAAGCGAAAGAGCAGAAAGCGTGGGGTTCAAAGAAGGAAGATTCCCGAAGTCGCAAAAAAAAAGTGTTGTGGCGAAGCGAAAGGGATGCACACGATCGGTATGCACAACGTCGTCTTTGCTGCAGCCTCCATCTAGCGGACAAAAGCGAAGCGGAACCTTGAGCTGTTGCAGAAAGAAGGCCACATCGTCCGCCGGCCGTCGAAGACGCGGATCGCGATCAGCGGCGGCCGAGAGAGACAAATGCGGGGCCCAACTCGACTGACCGGTGAGGCTTTCGCGATGCGTCTCTCGCTGCTAAGCGAACTTGCAGATGTGCAGCTCGTTTAGGCGCAAGCGACGACATCGCTTCGGCTTTTGAGCAAATGTTGAGGATGTCTCGAAAGTCTGGATGCAACCCCCTGATGTCGAGCTCGGGTGTGTGTGTGGCAAAGGTTGTGTCAAGTCCAAAGAGCGCGCCGGAGCTGCGAAGTCAGCGCAGGAATCAGGGTCAACGATGAGATTGCCGAGACGTCTATGCTTCTTCGTGTGACCTATGGAGGGTCATGTGCTTCGACGATTGACAGTTTTGAGTACAAGTACGAATGGTCGCAAGGACTGGAGCCGAAAGGACGAGTCGAGAGCATGAAGAACGGCGACCAAGAACGGAACGGAGAACACGGTCTTAGAACACGGTGAGCGCTGCCTTGGATCTAGCTTTACGGGGCAAGGCGAAGAGGCAGGGACAACCGGCGAGGAAGGTAGCAGTGAAGCAGATTCTTCGACTGCAAGCAAGCTTGCTGGCGACCGGCGACGTTGACAAGGCACGGCATTCGGGCTGGCGTTCGAGGCCAAGCAGGCTTGCATGCATGCACGCCACCCATACCGGCGTCTGGTCCCTCCATGGAGGTTCTACGTCTGAGCCACAGCATCACCCGATGAGATGCGCCATCGACATACGATCACGATGCATCACACGATCCGGAATCCTATCGGGACCGTCGAGCCGATTCCTTGGCTACTTGTCCATCCGCTCCCTCCCGTACGATCTCTTCTCACTCCGAGAGACCTCTCGTCGGTCATTTGTCGAGTTGAACGACCGTTGCTATGACAGAGGTTTATTGACCGACGACGATGAATCGGCGCAATTGAGCTGACGGTGGTCGGTGAGAAAACAGGCCGCGCGCCGACACGATGAACCCTGGTCGGCTTCGTCATTGTCGCTGCGGTGGTGAGCTTGCTCTCTTCAGACCACATCGTTGGCAAGCATCGAGAGATCGGTCAACCTCTCATCGGCTCCAGGCGTCCAAGATATGGCCGAGAAGCGATACTGCCGATACGAGCGAAGCAAGCTCATCGCGTGACCGACGAAAACGGCAACACGGCGCGGCTTTTACACCGAGCGAGCGGTTCGCTAAACGGACGTCAAACGGGATGCTCAGGAAAGCTTTGCAGTCACTCGCACGAGGACGAGCGCTCGATGCAGGCACGACATGTCAAAGACTTGCTCTGGCAACTTTTCGTGCGGCAATACAATCCATCGAGCTCGCTATCAAGGTGTGTGAAGCTGTGTGTAAGGAGGTGGACGGGGACCAACCTCGCCGGTCGACAGGATCGAGGAACGACGCGGCATTCTTTGCGAATCGCATCAATTCTGACCTCGTGGGTGGGCACGCGCGCAAGAACGGTGTTACGAGAGGACTTGCGCTAAGAGCGCGTGTGACAGCATGTCATGTCGTGTGTAGGAACAACGAGAGCGGGAAATACGGGGGGGCACCGCAAACAACAGGGACGTGCATGGTGGGGCACGAATCAAAGACACGGGGGAGTGGGGCTGCTCGACAACGAAACAGTGCATCAGCTTACGATGCAGCAACGCGCTTCATAGTCGTGCGCTTTTGCACCCCGCCTTTGCCCCCTCTGGGACTCGAGGCTCGGCCATAACAGTGCCGATCTGGGGTTGGCCGGCGACCTTGCATGAAGCCACGAAACGAGGAGTGCTTGCGAGACCCTGGGACGTCGACCGTTTTCGCTGCAGCGCTTCTTGTTGCGCACTTGAGACTCTCTGTTGAAAAGGGCAAAATGTCGGAGTGCCCAAAAACGTTTTCGACATCTGGTCTTTGCCATGAGCGTGTCGCCTCTCTCTCTGTGTGTGCAGCTCGTGCTCCCACCTGTAGGTTCACCGGTCAAGCTGCATGTTCCCCCGCGTGCTTTGGCTGCGCCGCGCCACGACGACGTTGACCAACGACCATGGTGGGTCACGCAGACCGGCAACGTGATTACTGAATGAGCCAAGCCGACCGAAAGACGGTGGTCCACTCAACCCGCACCCCCGCGCCCGCCATGCGATGCCTGCGCTGCTGCTGCTGCTGCTGCTGCTTCATTTGCTGCTGTGCCCGGCTGCATCTGCCTTGCGTCAAAGCCACCCGAGCGTGTGACTGCCGGTCTCATTTCGTGATGCCCAAATGCGCAGCTTTCTGTTCCATTGACCAAAGGAGAAGGAAAGACAATGCGGCAGGGGGACGCGCAGTCTTCGAATGTGGGAACGTCGACGTGCTAGAAGCGCAGATTCGCTGAGCTGTCTCGCCAGACACCGACGCTAAAAGAGCCGTAGCAGAGATATGCGGAGCTGCTGCCGCCGCGGACACCGTGCCCTGCTCAATTGTGCACATTGGCCCTGCTCCTGACTCCGAACCGTCCCCTTCCCGTTCTCCCTGATCAGGAGCTCACGTTCGCTTGCTACGTCCAACACTCGGTTCAGGTACGACTATTGTATCCCTCGTGGGCGTATGCACGATAGGCTTTGGGTGGATACGCTGCAGACGACCCTTCATTTCGTAAAGCGCAGCAGAGCGTGCCCCAAAAGGTAGAAATACCCCCGCTCGCTAGCTCCCCCCCACACATCCCCCCGCAAAATATATATCTCCCTCCCATCCTTCCTTCCTCCACACATCTTCACCATGCCAGGCGCTGCTACCGTCGGAGAGCAGAACCATGTCTCGCAGGCCCTCGCCGAGCACCGTCTGTCGATGGTCGGCGCTACGGGCGCTGCGGGTCTCGTCAAGAACGCTCGCACCTTTGCCATCGCCGTCTTTGCCTCGATGGGTGGCCTGATCTATGGCTACAACCAGGGCATGTTTGGTCAGATTCTTAGCATGCACTCGTTCAGCGAGGCCTCGGGCGTCACGGGTATCCAGAACCCTGCGCTGTCGGGCTTGCTCACCTCGATTCTCGAGCTTGGCGCCTTTGTCGGCGTGCTCATGAACGGCTACGTTTCGGACGCCATTGGCCGCAGGAAGTGTGTTGTTTTCGGTGTCGCTTGGTTCATTGTCGGTGTCATCATCCAAGCTGCTACCCACGGCGGCTCCTACGACTACATTCTGGCAGGCAGATCGATCATGGGAGTGGGAATTGGTTCGTTGTCGATGATTGTCCCGCTCTACAATGCGGAGCTTGCTCCTCCCGAGATTCGTGGATCCCTTGTAGCTCTTCAACAGCTTGCCATCGTCGCAGGAGTGATGATCAGCTTCTGGCTCACCTATGGCACCAACTTCATCGGAGGAACTGGCGCTGGACAGAGCCGCGCTGCTTGGCTGATCCCCATCACCGTCCAGCTCCTGCCTGCCGTCATTTTGGCCGTCGGTATCTTCTGGCTTCCCGAGTCGCCGCGTTGGCTTATCAACGAGGGACGCGAGCAAGAGTCCCTTGCCGTCATCGCTGGTCTTCGAAGGCTGCCCGAGTCGGACCTTTTGGTTCAGCTTGAGTTCCTCGAGATCAAGTCGCAGAAGCTCTTCGAGGACCGCGTCTCGGCGCACGACTACCCCGACTACCAGGACAAGTCTCGAAGCAGCAAGTTCCATCTCGGTCTCGCCCAGTACAAGTCGCTCGTAACCAACCCTTCCAACCTTCGCAGGACGCTCGTCGCCGTACTCGTCATGATGTTCCAACAGTGGACAGGTAAGTGCAGCCCTCTCACGCAAAGCGCAATTTTCATATTTCCGAAAAAAAAAAAAAAAAAAAAATCTGAAAAAATCCACAATAAAAAACTGACGTTTTCCCGTTCTCCTCCTCCCCACCTCCTTCCCTCGCCGGACGACATCGGATCGAATCGAATCGAACGTACGGCTGAGCAGGTATCAACTTCGTGCTCTACTATTGCCCGTTCATTTTCAAGAAGATCGGTTTGGAAGGCAACACGATCTCGCTGCTTGCCTCGGGAGTCGTCGGGATCCTTCTTTTCCTTGCTACAATTCCTGCGGTTCTTTTTATCGACACCTGGGGCCGCAAGCCTACCCTGATCGCCGGCGCCGCTATCATGGGTACGTGCCATCTCGTCGTTGCCATCATCATTGCTCGTTGCAGCGGTGACTGGCCTGCTCACCGCGCTGCAGGATGGATCGCCTGCACCTTCGTCTGGATCTTCGCCGCCGGGTTTGCCTTTAGTTGGGGACCTTGTGGCTGGATATTAGCCGCTGAGGTATTCCCTCTTGGTCTCCGAGCCAAGGGAGTGTCGCTTGGAGCGGCCAGCAACTGGCTTAACAATTTCGCAGTTGCCGCCAGTACACCAAGCTATATCGCAGCGGCTCCATACGGAGTTTTCCTCTTCCTCGGTGCCATGTGCTTTATCGCCATCGCTTACGTGGTCTTCTTCGTCCCCGAGACCAAGCAGAAGTCGCTCGACGAGCTCGATGCGCTGTTCGGCGACAACTCGGGCCGATCGCAGTGGGAGGCGGGTATGATGCTCCAGGCCCAGCGCGACGTTGGCCTCCTCCGTCTTGCGGGTATCGAGGACTCGGCGCCTCACGGCGACAACGCCTCGGACCACCTCGACAAGAGGAACTCGCTTTCGGACTCGGAGGCCAAGAAGGAGGGCCACGTCGTCACTTCGACTGCTTGAAACAACAAGCCGCAACGTCACGAGCTGAAGATACCCCTTCCTCCCTTTTCTTCTCTGCACCTTGCTATGGTTCTCTTTGCTCTCGCATTGGAAACATCTTGCTCTCCTCTCTCTCACATGTCTCGGTCTTGATCCGCTTGTAACACCCAAGGCTTTCCTCTTTGCAATGGTATTGATCCTTCTCACCTGTCGAACAGCGCGCCATTCTTTTTTTTTTTTTTTTTTTTTCCTGACAGCGCGGGACAGGCTGCCTATAACGAGCCGTCCCTTTCAATGACTCACAACGAATTTTCCCTTTCAACGGCTCACAAGAAGCCTTCCCACTCACCGACCACTCCTTCGCATCCATCAATTCGAGTTCATGATGTCTTGCGCTGTGAAAGTGATCTTGTTGGCAAATGAGAGATGCGGGCTCGCTCACGCGGCGCTCTTGACTTGTTTCGCTCGAGCAAGGCCCGTAACTATGCTCACTTCCAATGCGAAATTCGCTGTAGTGCGGGCTTTCTTGCTCACACGGCTTAGTCCAATGGAGCCATCTCGCATCTTCCAGATCCAAAGATGGTCGACCCCTCACTCTTGATCGAGGCCAGGACCGCTGTAGAGCGGTTTTACGATGCAATCGAGCAGCAGAGCAGAGGCTCGACTCGACTTGTCACTGCCACCCTCAAGCAAAGCTTGGTGGACGTCTTCGCCCGGCTCAACGGCGGCGTTCGGCTGAGCTTGAGGCAGTCGTTGTCAGGCCTCCTCTCGCTCACGAGCAGCAACGCCATGGTGAGCTGGTCCTCGCTGGCTCTGGAGGAGCATCCGTTCGACTCTGCCCGCCTCTCTGGTGGGAAGGACGGAGGAATCGTCTCATGGATCCTGGCTGGCGGCCACATGCTCTGTCCCTCGTGCAACACTTCCATGCACCTGGACAAGATCGCCTCCAAAGACAGAATCGATCCACTCCTCATGTTCGACGCCTACAACGAGTGCCTTCGTGCTCAGCGCAAGGAGTTTTGCTGCTCGAACTGCAGCAAGGTCCTTCCTGAGAGTGACTCAAGCCACTTTGGACAGTGCTTGAACTCGCACCTTGACTCTCAGGAGCTGGGAAAGCCCGAGGGCACATCCCTCACGTGGATCGAGAGCCCCACGCTCAACCTCTGGAAGGGCACCATCGTCCATGTGTGTCCGGTGGCGACCTGTACCCACCCCGACTGGCGATCTCATCAAGACAAGCCCTGGCTCTCTGCCGTTTCCCTCACCACGGAGAGTCGACCAAGAAAACGCGACAAGCCTCAATACGGAGCTGGTCGCTTCGCAGTCTTCAAGAAGTCGTCGCGAGTCTGGCCTCACATCGGCTCGCACTTCTTCGATTACGAAATCGTTTCTGGTAAGTTCGAGATCAGCTTTCGAACTCCTCGCTTGGATGGCAAGATCGTGTGCCCCATCGATGGCTGTCAGTGGCAGCTCAAGGCAAGGGAAGGAGATGGAGGAAGGACGTTCATCTGCCACTTTGTCAACGAGCACAGGCTGCCAATGCTCAGGTATGGCAATGGCGACTTTGTGGAGCACATCGATGAAGACAGGCTTCACGACCTCAAGCCCTACCTCACGACCCTTAGTGAAGTGGATGAGGGAGTCCCTGTGGAGCTTGTCGATGGTGTGCGAGACAGCAGGGTGTACGTTATCATGAAGTCGAAGCTCTCCAACCTACCTTGCAGCGTCGTAACCACAGATTCGACGTGAAAGAAAACTCAGAACCTGCAACTTGACAGCATGCTGCTGCTGAGCGGAGATCACCGATGATGAAAGCAGCAAGGCTTGCAAGCACAAGAAAGGGAGTGACAGCGGCAACCAGAGAATTGAATCGGTGCGAGACGTCGACTGTTCTGGACAAAGTGTTTAGAGAGTTGTGGATCAGTCGTGGGTTGCCTGTGTCTTCAATCCCAAACGCAGACCATTCCTGTGCGTGGAGTCGCTACTTCACTCTTCGGAAACATTTTACTACCAGATTTCATATGTGGGCTCTTGCTCCCCTGCCCTTGTGGTACGTTATGTTGAATGGTGTGTGGTGATCCAGCACGCCTGTCGGAGTACTAGTTTTGTTTTGCGTGGCTCACTGGTAGCCACCGTCGAAAGATGCTGCTTGAATCCTGGCGAATGTAAACGAATTGTTTGAAGCCACACAACGATACAGAGGCAGATATGGCAGATCCAGAGTGCCGTGTCTATTACAGAGGCAAGCCCTTTTTGAAATTGGCGGCGCAGTGTATGGACTGACGACGTAAAGGGAGGAAAGGGTTGACACTGCGCCGAGCTCCCAAGACCGTGAAAAGAGCTTGCCAAACTAACGAGGCACATCACAGAGCTTTGTCTCGTGCTGGGACAGCCCGTCGGCTGTTGAGTCGTTGTGAATCGAGCGCTGACGGCGATGCGTAGGCATATGGCCGTGCTGAACATGCCAAATGCGACTGTGATCGAAGGTGACGGCAGTAAGCCGGTACTGAACAAGACGACGCACGCGCATGGAGTGGAGCAAGGTGGTCCGCAGGCACAAGAAAGACCCTCGAACGATTGTATTGCCACCTCGAGAAGAAAAGAAAGTGACTCGGCAATTGGGAAAAAAAAAAAAAAAAATGTACGCGGAGTCACACAGTCACGCACAGGAATGCATGCAGATCGTCCATGAACCGATGCATGGGTCCACCCGTTCTACCGAAGCTGGTACTCCCACCCTGGCCATCAAGTTGGCGTGTCATTCGTAGTCTGTCAACACAGCTTTTTGAACTCTCAGCTCACACACTTGAATAGAAGAAGCACGAGGCTGTCGACTGTGTTTGAAGAACCCAATGCGTCGAATGAGGCTGCTCTGCCACCCCTCCTGTAGCCACTTCAAAGGCGGCAGCGACTCCGGTTATTGAAAAGGGTGAAGCACTGTAGCCTAATAGCCATGGCCCTTCCTGGGAGAACACTGTGACTCCGGTTGCCGAGCGTTCAAGAGTGTCGTTGCCGAAAATTCAGCGTCGTAGCCGAAATTTTCGCACCTTTCCCTGGATTGCTCGCTGATCCCACCATACATGATTCACTGTCCTGACCCTTGCCAGTGCGTCGATGTGCTTTCTTCACTGTCTTTACCCGGTTCCATCTCGTAGAGCGACGTTCGCTTTCCAAGATTTTCGTGGTGCTGCACCACACTTTCTTTATGTGACCTGTCAAACGTCCTCCTACGATCATGTCAAGCTGGCTGTTGTGAGTGCTGCATTAAGAGAAAAAAAAAAAAAACTTTCATCATCGCCGTCATCGTCAACCAGATGCCCGGAGCGCCAATTACGAGACAATCATTGACGATGCATGTCCCTGTTCCGCTTCATCTGCCTGCCGCTATCCTCCACAGCCTCTATGTAAAGGTGCAGGTCGATGAACGTTCAGGGCTCTCGCTCCCTCTGGGTGCCGCCGCTGTTGCCTCCGGACATGAGCACCTGACCGCCTACCTCGATTGACACCGCTGCTTTGTCTCTTTCTGTAGCTGTCTGACCGTAGCGGCCGAGCAGGCACGCGAAGCGCGACTGCGAGACCAATCTCTTCCCCATGACGAACAGGCGTGTCGCCATCCATTGTCACCGAGCAAGCGCGCGAAACGCGACTACAAGATCGGCCTTCCCCTTCTCGCCTCGCGCCAAATCGTCGCTCAAGGCGTTACAAGTAGCGGTCGACCTGTAATTACAGCGCTGACATTTCTTCATGATTTAGCACAGATGTCGAGACTGTTAGAAATACAGAATCAGCTTTGCATCTGTTGACGGACGTCACTTTTGCTTAGCAGGATTTTCAACAAAGACGGCACAGTAAATTTAATTTAAAATGACTAAAATTATTTGACAGCGCCACGTGGGATTAGTTGAAGGTGGCCACGCCTCGTATACTCGGAATTTGGCAGGGAAATTCGAGTTACCAGGCGTGGCCACACTTTGGATTTTTTGTTTTTTGGATTTTTGGATTTTTGGATTTTTCCTTGAATTTTCTCTAAGCCTACCATCATCAATCCGAACCCCCTTCAACTGGATTGGACCCTGAAACCATGGCGCTGGTTCGTCGCTCCGGTCAAGCGCTGATTTTGGTGCCCTTTTTCTTTCGAAAAATTTGGCCAATAATTTTATCTTTGATGTGCTCCGTGGTTACTACCGGTTCGGAGCGGACAGTGATGATAAGCCGGAAAGCTCTTTCCTTCCCGCAGCGATCGTCGAGAAGCTCCATCAAGTGGGCTGAGCAATTCTCCGTTCGACCGACTTGCAGCAGCGCCAGCACTGGGCTTCGACTGGCTTTGTAACGACGCAGAGGTCGGACTCGAATTGATAAGCACTTGGGATACGCATGGACCTTAAAGAGGAAAGACGAGGTCGACTCTGGCTGCCACTCGTGTCTCAGATGAATCTGAAGGTCGGACATCACTTTCCACCAAGGTCATAGAACCTCAAACGGCAGACCGAACCCAGACAAGTCAGCATTGACCATACAAAGGACCTAGCTTCCGGTACTCTTCAGGTGAACTGAGAATCCCATTTCGACTTTAAGCACCAGAACCAGAATCTACCACGCAGCTCGTAGTAAAGCTCTTGCTCCTTGTGTTTTGTCGCGGCAGGGAGCTGAAGTTCCATTCGGCATAAAAAGTGATGACGCCAAGAATCAGAGCCGAGTCTTTTCATTCCACCTACGGCAACTACGATAGCGATGACAAATGGCTCAACGTATCGTCGCGCACTCACGGTTTCGGCGACGCATCTGCATGGATGTATTCCGACATCCCGTCATGCCCGTTGTCAACGAGCTTGAGCCGGACCTCGTCAGCGTCCGGAGACGTCGATCCGCAGCCTCGACGTCAGCGTCCGAGTGAAAAAAGACGGCGTCCAACATGGCGCTGTTGGCCAAGCGGATGGACAGGACGATCGCGTCGACTGGCTGGCCGACGAGGCACATTTGCACACACGGTTGGTCTCGACTATGCCTGTCCAGCGCTGCAGCCTCTGACTTCGAGGACGAGGGACGCGTTGAAGCAGGCGACCCGCACTTGTCTCTGGGTCCGACCAGCAGTTTACGATGCCGAGCGTGACGATGGCCAAGAGCGGCATCGGTCCACGAGGGGGGGGAGCGATGGGCGCGGCTCGCGATACGGCATGTGGAAAGGCGGCTCGACGTCGAGCTTTCGACGCCGTGGCAGTGACATCCGTTGGAGGCAATCATTTGGAGGCAGAGGTGGCGACACGGCCGGCTAAGGCGTTGGCGCAGAGCTCCGAGAGGCGTCCGTCGACGAGGGCGGGTGAAGCTGACGTGGGGACGCGGTTGGTAAGAGTGTAAGCGGCAATAGACGAATCAAAGAGCGCTGCCGAGCGGCAATACATTAACGCCGAGCTGTTCGAGTCACTGCCTATACAGATGGCGCCGCACTCGTGCTGAGAGTCGAGCGCAAAGAGGAAGGAGTTTCATCTTGGAATGCAGAGGGAGGTGCGCATAGGGACGCGTATTGTGTGGCGAAGGCTTGTTATGGTGAGCGACTCGCAAGCTCGGCATTGGCTGCAGTCGGCTTGGAAGAGGGACCACGCACCAAGGCGAGAATGGTGCAAAAATGGTGCAAGAGGGTGCGATCGCGTGGGTGCTGTTTTGGGAGCAGTGGTTGGGTGTCAAGACGGAGCTGCGCTGGGCGCTCTCGAGGGGATGCGAGGCCATGAGACGGCCAATGCGGCGGCGCAGGCGTTTCCGTACAAGCAGACCAAGGCGAGGTAGACGACCGTGAGTGAAGAGCGATGCAGCCATTTTTTCGACCGAGGAGGGACCCGTCCAAGCGAGATACGCCTGAAGGCGAATACTTCATCGTCGCACGCGCAATGGGCGCAAGAGGACGCAAAACTATCGCTGATTTCGCCAAACAGCAAAACGCAAAGCTGTGCCCCCCTCACAGAGATCGAAGGCTAGGAACTCTCTCGCAAGTTCAGTATCCGGACTGGTGAGGGCTCCGTCGATGATGTTCCCTCGGACGAAGACGACTTTTAAGAAAAGGCGCTGATCGATGAGGCCCTGGAGCTCGCACCCCTCGACCATGCCGGAGAACAAGATGGTGGCACGTCAATGCAGCCATCTGCAACTCTTTCACAGATGCACGTCTTCGAAACGGCGCAGGAGGCTCCTGTATGCGAAACCAGCTCTTCCGACTTGCATCGGGAGACGCAGCCACGTCGCAGCCCGCGCAAGCCTGTTCCACGTCGACTTGACGACATGGTGGAGTTCACGCAGTCCGATGAGGAGTTGGTGTACACCGATTCAGAGGACGTGTACTCTGATCCAGAGGCGCTGCTAGATCACGGGTACAGCGATGACGACGAGGCAGTTGTGTCTTCCCCCAAGAAACGTAGCGCTCACCGCTGTGAAGACGAGGCTCAGACTCGAGCAGATGCCGAGATCGCCCGGCAGCTGGAAGAGGTGGAATCGAAGGCGAGAATGCTATTGGAAGAGGCGGTCTGGGAGGGTTCAGGGGATATGGCCGAATGGAAGCAGGGTACAAAGCGAACCAATGAGGAGAACGTCTCGGCCACTCGCAAGGGGAAACGCCGCGCCATCCTCTGAAACCAGTTTCATCACGAAAGACTCGCATCGAGTGTTCAGTGCGCCTGGTTTGCGTCGGAAGCCGGGCTGGCTGCACCAGAGGACTACTCGGTCATGTCAGCAGCGAAAGCAGTTATGCAGCGAGGTGGGAATGCAGGACGAACCTGGGTCTTTACCCGTCGCGCTTATTCTGCTTGTCAAGGCGAGTCCTTATTCAGGACATGTGACACACGTCAACGACGGCGCGTATCGAACTTTGTCATTCGGCGCTCGCGGCCCGAGCGATGATATGCAACTTGCATCGCAAGATAAGACGGTTCCATCGCCAACGCAGACTCCTCGGATTGAGCCTTGTGTAAGACTATCCCCGTGCGCCAAGATGGAGTGTTGTAGCGCGCTACAGACTCTGCCCCCATCATCGCTCTGCACCTATGCTTGATCAGATTCTTTTGGATCGCGCGGTGCTCTTAGCTCGTGCCACCTCTGCATGAAGGCGCGTCCAGATACAAAGATCTGATCTGCTGCATTCTGCTCGCATAGCCAGAGGTTGCGGAGAACATTGTCGAGCTGATCGGCTTCTAGAGACGGACCACGGTCTCGATCTCTTTCTCTGATGGCTCCGAGTCCCGGCGCCTCGGGTGAGACCATGTGATTGCGTTCGATCTCGTGCTCTCCAATGTTGCGTTGGCCCGTGGGTAGGTCTCCACGATACACGTGCTCCACGCTGCGCGGCATGTTTCGAATGCATCTTTGGAAGCCGCCAAGATAGCAGCGACAGCAAGACTTTGGCACTCGTACGCTGCCTCCAAGAGTGAGCGAGAAGGCGGCAGGAAAGCAACTGGTGAGGAAGGAAGGGATCTGGTTCAGCGAGTCAGCGAGTCAGCGTCGGAATCGGGGCATCTGGATAGCTGGTGCGCCAGCGCCTGCAGCAGACGTTCTACTACGTCGAGCGTGCCGAGAGCCATTCGTGGCTTTACCCTGTGCAGGACGTGGAGTCGGAAACGTCTTGAAGGTCGAAGAAGAGATCAGTTGGTCCGCATGACTGTTGGACTGATTTTGTAATGCTTGACGGCGAGTCGAGCGGCGAGGTGGAGAGGTACCGTTGTCCGGAGCCGGGCGCTTAGCCATACTGAATGAAACCATGCACCAGTGCACATGAGGGGGTTGGATACCACGCCAAACAGTGCCGTTGCAGGCGACCATGATCTAAAGGTGAGTAAGGATCGTTCGCAAATGTAGCGTTGACGTGTGTCGAGGTTCCGCGCTCTCTTGAGCTCGGATTTCGGAACAGGTCGAACCTCCCCACGAAGCGCGACTCGGGCAGAAAATAAATCCAAAGAAAATCCAGGAAATTGCCAGAATGGCCATTCAAAACTCAGGCGGGCCATATGGCCTTCCGTCAACTAATCGCACCACCGCCTTGCCAGCGAAATTATTCACCGCAGAGACCTCTCGAACAGCTGTGCGATCTGACACGTTTGATAAATTCGCGAATCGCGAATATTTTCGAGGCGCATTCACGATTCGAATCCACGAGAAATCTGTCCGCCTCTCCTGCCGTCTTGCTTTGCGTAATGGGCGCAGTGAATTTACTGTGTAGTATTGTGGGCCCGATCACGTAAAATCAGGCATCACGATCGATTTCGCCCGATGATGTTCTCGCCCGAAAAAAGGAAATAAAGAAGGAATAATGGAGAAACAAAAATCGCGATACTCTTCCTCGTTTTAAAATCATTCCAACCCACCGAGAGTGAGGTACTCACGCAATCAGCTTTCCGAATCCATTTCCGTACTAATCACAAATACAATTTGTTGTATACGACATTGGCGGATGCCACCTTCGGGGCCAGTTTGCAGGCAAATTGAAATAAACGAGGTGTCTGCCCTGGCTTGCTCAGCTTGCTCAGCTTGCACAGCTTGCACAGCCACGTCAGCGACTCACTCTGCCTCGTATCCACTTTCTTTCTTTCTTTCTCTCTCTCTCTCTCTCTCGCTATCTCTCTCAGACACACACTCTTACTACGCTTTGACCCCTCTCCCCCTTTTTCCCCTTTTGCCGGTGCCCGGTTCGACGAGATGGACCGAGTTCCTCACCCGTCGCCCGCCTCGCCCGCCACACCCGATCGCTTGTCTCAGTTTTACGACAAGTTGTTTCGCCAGGCTTGCGGGGCCGAATACGAGACTCGGAAGCGTGCAGCACGTGAAGCTTTCGGCGCGGCTCGCTTCGATCAACTGGTAGGATTGGTGCGTGCGGCACCTCCTAAATGCGAACCGGACATGCTTGTAGTTCTGATCTACGAAAGATGCAAATCGGTTCCCCTCCCAAACACCACCATCGACACTCAAACGCGCCCCGCCAGATCACCGACAGCAAGCAGGCCAGCTGCTGCTTCCGCTTCGATGCTCTCTGCCCCGTCTTTGGATCTATCCACCCTGGGACGGCCAAGATCGACCGAGGCGGACCCCTTCACGCAAACGGACGAGTCAGGCCCCTTGAGGACTGTGTTTGACAGTTTCCTCAAAGACAAAAATCCAGAGGCATCTCTCGTAATTTTCGCATCATCGCTTGAAGGTGTCAAAGGGTTGCCCTGGTTTCATTCGCTATTCCCGAGCCTCCTCGTCGTCGACTTCAACAGCAAAGAAGTGCGCAACCATCTCAAAGACGCACGCACGGTCTTTCTGCGCGAGCGCTCGCTCGAGTCATCCGCTGATAATCCACCCAGCTTGTATGGATTTTTACAGTCTCTCGACATGTCGCCATTCGATCCGGCTCGTCGTGATGGTGAACCCCGCGCAGACGAAAACATCCATTCAGCCCATTTCGCCCGCCAGATGGCTCGCAATTACCTCGGCGATACACAGCTGCACTTCCTCGCCTTTGTTCGGAGGCATGACACACGGGTCGGCGCTGATCTATATTTCCGAGGCCTGTCAATAGTGCAATCCAGCGGCACCGGAAAAACCAGACTGGTTCTCGAGATGGCCAACTTTACACCCCTCCTCTTCATCTGCCTCCGTGACGTTGAAGCTCGGCCCGATCATGGCTTTCCCTTGGGCGACAAACGGGTTTCCGCCTATTTCAGAAAGCATAATGCGAACGACTCGCTTGCAACCTGTGACCTTCACGTTGCCGCCTTCGTCGGCGCTTGGTTTCAAGTGCTCACTGACAAGCTCAACAAAAAGCTCGACCCCAAAGAGCAGTACGCATACTTGAAGTCACTGCAGCAATACGTTGATGCTCAACATACTTCTGGACGGCGTAGAAAGTCCGATTCAGTGGCTCTCCAAAACCTCATGACGGAGCGAGACGACTTTTTCAAAAAAGTGGTCGAAAAAGCCGAGGAGCTCATCAAAAAAGCTCCCGAGGATCCTTCGAATAACCACGATCCGACCTTCGAGTTCTGCCTGCGAGAATCCTTCTCGAATCTACGACGCCACCTGGGCAAAGTCAGGGATTACGTCTGGAACCTCGATGAGAACAAAAACGCTCGCAAGCTGACCGGTGGCAAGACGGCGCGCAAACCGCCGGTGTTTGTTGCCTTCGACGAGTGCACCCAGCTATGCCTATCCAGTGGTCAGCAACGTCAAGACGGCGAGCATCAGCTCAACAGCCTCCGTCGCGCATGGTACTACCTTCTCAGGCTCGAGAACGGAGAGTTCAAGAACGACGAGAACCCGCATCTTTGGCTCATCCTCTTGAGCACAAACAGCGCGGCCACCGTTCTAATTGACGACCCTGACAACATTCCCTCCCTTCGTCGCAGCTCAAAGGAAGCGATTCCCACCTTTGTCGGTCTCGGCTTCGACGTCATGCTGCACGACCAACCGCCTCTAGTGCGCGCGCGAGACGTTACAAGAATCGAATTCCTCCGAGCGTACGGACGTCCCCTCTGGACCTCGCTCCCAATGGACCACTTCTGGCAGGACGCCCAAGCTAAGCTCCTTGGCACCTCCCTAAAGAAATACGACGATTTGCTTGCAACGCAAAAACGAAACGCGGTGTTCAACGTTCTCGCCTCGCGCCTCTGTCTGCGGTTTGTGCCGGTCAAAAACGAAAAAGGGCACGAAGAGGCAAGGGCACTCGCCCGCGAATCCGTCAATCGCCACATGCGCATCCTTGAGCGAGTTCAGATGGCCTCACTCGTGGTCAGTTGTCCGTCTGAGCCTGTCCTCGCCATCGCAGCCCTTCGCACCATGGTACCGAAGACGGATCCAACGGCACTGATCGCACTGATCGAGGAAAGTCACGTTCGACAGCGGTACTACGACATCCTGTCCAGCTTCCACGATACCTGTCTCGCCGTCGTGGAAGGCCACACCCTCAAGGGTGTCACGGGTGAGCTGATGGCACGCCTCGTCTTGTTGGCCGGTTGGGATGCCGCCAAGCTCACCACTCTTCTGGCTGAGAGCCCTGGATCGAAACGCAAGCAGTCCTCGGATACGTTCTCATCCGTGGATCACCCGCACATAGCGCCCAGGGTAGGGGCTTCATCGACGACAGACTCGCGCGGGCCATCGTCGGCTGCTGCGAGCGTCACCCGACGGAAGAGAAAAGGCCAACATCGCAAGTCGCCCAAGGACACGGAGGTTCCCGAGCCACGAAAGGTGACGATCGACGAGGACAAATACACCAAGATACTTGTGGAACCCCTTCCGCTTTTGACCTGGTTGGAGAGCATGGCGACGTTATCGGAGCAGTCTCAAGTCCTTCTCCGACGCCGGATTGACGAGCTCCGTGTTCGAGTCAGCGTCGAGCTTGGTCAAGCAAGCCCGCATCGCGAGGCGAATCGGACTACCGCCACCGCCACCGACTCTCGCGCTGCCGGTCGAAACGCGCTGCCAGGATCAAGTTCCTTGTCCGAGCAGGCCACGCTTTGTTCGCCCGAGGTGAACGCCTATGTCAACTTCACGCACTTCGACGTGCTGCCGGTCACCATATCGTCGATCTCCTGCGATTATCTCTGGTGGTGCTGGAAAAGAGGCGTCGCGATCCAAGCCGTCCATGATCAGCCAGGTATTGATGGCATCATTCCAGTTTTCGTTGGAGACCTTGATCGTCATTTTGCACCGCTAGAGCTCGATCAATCTGGCTTGCAGGGGCAGACGACGAAAGACGAGCGGGACGCCGATTCGATCGCTGCGAAACACATGACCTACGTAGCCTGGGAGGCAAAGAACAGCCATACCGCCTATGCAAGCTTCCCAGCATTGTGTAAAGACATGGACTTTCGTGGACCTGTCCTCTTGCCGGCTGGCGAAGCTGACGAACCATGCGCACCGATCAATGAGGTCAAGAAAGATGGAGCAAAGGCAACGACTCGGAAGGCGACGCAAAGCAAAAAACGACGGGATGACCAGAAGAACGACGACGACGACGACAAGGAAGTGGGTCTCAGGAAGAGCGCTCAGAGAGGCGCGGAAGCAGAGCCGGAGGTAGCACCGAGCCTGGTGCCCATCACGCCTCGAGGACTTCTGACCGTTTTGGTCGAATTCGGCACGGACCGGAAGATCCAAAACGAGAAAACTGAGAGCAGTCCTCAAAAAAAGCCCGTCGCTGCCAAAGTACGTGCCAATCGCCGTCTGCCCATCCATCTAAGGGCCGATGATGAAGATTGGATGTATCTCGACATCCGAGGGCTCAGCTCTAAGGAGGCTTACCCTTGTCTCGACACCTTGGAGGTTCGTCGAATCGCGCAGAAGATCCTCGAAAGGTTTCCCGTCGACAACAACGATCAGCCGGAGAATTGCGTCTTGTCTCCCATTCATGCCGGGGCGACAATCCCTCAGAACCGAGGTCACATCACCGTCAGGACAACCCAAGCTGGTCGTCTTGGCATCGGCAGTTCTCAAGAGGAGGAGGACGACGAGGAGGAGGACGACGAGGACGAGGACGAGGACGAGGACGAGGACGAGGACGAGGACGAGGACGACGAGGACGAGGACGACGAGGACGACGAGGACGAGGACGACGAGGACGACGAGGACGAGGACGACGAGGACGACGAGGAGAAGTAAAAGGAGGAGGCTACCTCGACGGCTCAGCTCATGTTCCAAGAGGTTTATAGCAAGTGCCTTGAACTTTCTCAAGCTACCCCGCCTCAACATGAGCAATGAAAACTGAAGTACGATTCTTGCCCGTGCTAGATATGTAGTTACAGAGCGCATTACGGCTTATTGCACAGGTTGTTGTCGCGCTCTGAGAAAGTACGCCGTTGTGCGTATCTTGGGTTGGTGATGCTCTTGAATCCATTTGCGGTAGAAGCAAGTGACGGCCCAACGCTCCAGCTCCTGCTCACGCCTGAGCGCCTTGCCCTCTTTCAAGTGCTCTGGGTGCACACTGGTACAGTGCGAGACGATGTCTGTGCGCAAAAAGACAATGTCGAGCGGCTGGAGCATCACCCTCTCGCCGTAGTCGGGCAGATGCAATACAGCGTGTCTTGCAAAGTTGAGAAGGAACGACACCGGTGCGTCGTTTTGATCCATGTGTACCTTGGAAGAGAATCCTCGAAAGGGACTGAAGGTCGAGTAGAATGGATGGCAAAAGGCATCAAAATCAGCCACGCGCTCGCGAGCGCATGGGTGCATGTACCAACGGGCGGTGCTTGATGCGCCGCTGCCAATCCTCGCACAAGAAGGGTAGCAATGGTTGGACAAATCGAGTTGTATACTCCTTGAGCCAGTCGCAGAAGTGGGCTACGGCCTGACGAGCTTCTTGGGTGCTGGATTCTTGGCGACTGTCGCTGGACACTGTTAAACGCTGGCCAGCCTGATCATGCCATACTCCGAGGTGCAGCCGCTTGGGTAGATGGCTGTTTGTGGTGTCATGGTCGTCGTCGGTGTCATTGCGTCCATGGTCGTTGTGCTTGCGTGCGTGGAGTAGCATGTGCGTGAGGCGTCGAGAGCCTTGCTTGGCCTCGGAAGCCATCGTCTGATCGGACGACTGGCTCAATGGACCAAATCGCTGCAAAATGACTTTGGAGGGCGTTCTGACAGTGACATTGGCAGCGTACATGGCATCGTCCCAGTCGCCATAGTCGGTGCATCGTCGGCCAGTGATGATGCAAGTCTACGCACGATCAGCAATGAATTGCGAGGCTCGGTAGCAAGGTTCTTACGCTTCGTACGTGCTGGAGCTCGGCGAATGTCGCCATTCGATGGGTGCTCGGGTGCGCAAGAGTCGGGCAAATCGGCAATTTGGTACGTCTGATGGTAGTATTGGGCGAGTGAGTATTTGTCTCGATTGACCTTGCGTCGATCGGCAGGATTGATGCCTTCTGGTGGGTAGCGCTGCATGTCTGTGATTGGGACTAAGTTATCGTCAAAGCGATGCAGGATAATTCAGAAGTCGTTCCTCAGCGCGGCCCAAAATCTAGGATGCAAAGCGACGGCCATTTGCCATTTGATCGCCGGAATTTGAGGTTTGAGAGACGGTCATATGGCCGCCTGAATTGTTGGATTCACGAGGCGGTGTCACTTTTGGAATGGCTGACCAAGGTGGTTGGATTTCAGTCTAGTTACAGGTGAGGATTTTCTGAATTT
>JALCCG010000259.1:0-29872 GCA_023212695.1 Sporisorium sorghi | reverse complement strand
CCCCTTTCTCTTTTTTTTCTCACGATGCGCGCTTTTCCCCTTTTTCTTTTCCTTTCGCCTCCTGATCACAATGGGGTTTTTTTTTTTTTTTTTTTTTTTTTTTTTTTTCTTTTTTTTCTTTTTTCTTTTCTCCTTATGGCTCTGTCTCCGCCTGGTGCCATTACCGTGTCCTTTGGGTTCGCTCTGCCTCAACTGTCCTGAGACGGCCTTTGGTGCCCGTCTTGTCGGCTTTCGCTGCCTCGGATCGCGCGTCAACTACGTCGCACAAGGGAGTTTGCGCCTCAAGTTGAATGTGCGTATGCCTGGTGGCTAGTTGCCCGGCGGGTGTGTCTGTGCTTGCACTACTTGGCTATCCGTTCAGCCTATGTCGACTTGATGAGGTGTTCGCCACGCCTTCGCCGCATTCGCTCCTCGCTCGAGCCCTACACTAGCCCATCTCTTGACCCTTCGTTCCTCTCGTTTTCCCTCCTCTGCTGCTTTTCCTTGTTTCCCATACCTTCCTGCCCTATCATCTTGTCACTCGCTCTACAGAGATTTCCATCCTTGCCACCATAACCGCACTCCAATGCAGGGGACTTGCCCAGCGGCAGCTCGGTGATGTTCATGTGCATCGAGTCGATCTTGTTGAGGGCATGATTCTCAAGACAAACCCAGCCGCTCGTAAAGCCAGGCGTGAAATATATCATGCACTTGCAGCGCCTCTGACAGCCTGCAACCACCGACTCTAGTTACGAAAGGAAAAGCGAGCGTAGTGGCCATGGTTGGTCAAGGAAGCCCGCCCAAAAGCCTTTTTTCTGTGCAGATCCCAAAAATTGGGGCCCGGCATTTTTAATACAGTAAATTAAATTATTTATTTCATTTTGAACGCGAGTCTTGTCTGTTGCGCTGGACTTCAGCTGCCAGGACGCGTACAGTAAATTAAATGCATAAATTTTAATATTCAGGTGCATTTTTGAACACACACTCATTCATGCCTTGGAATCGGTGAATCTCATCAAGTCGACAACTCGTGCGAATGGCTGTACTGCTTGGTGAGGTACACGGGCCGGTGGCGCCACCAAAGTTGCGAGGCGAAGTGCAGCTGTATGCAGGCGAGGTGGCGCTCCAACCGTTGTTGCCCTTCCACGGACTCATGCTGCCCAGAGCGCCAGCAGGCGAGGTAGTGCTACAAGCTGCTAGACTCTGCAGCCTCTGAGCAAGAGGGCAAAGAAGGCGCTAGAGCGTGCAGGTCTCGCCATGTTTCAGCTCGTCTTTGGGGGAGGCGAGCGGGAGTACATACTGAGCGCGGCGGCGATGGTAATGGAGCTGGGAAGGCACAAGAGCGAGGAGCTATAGATGTGTCTCTCGCTGTGGCACCCGGAAGTCAGGTTGCTGCACTCCACCGCGATGCAGAAGCGTTTCGAGCTGGAGGGAGAGGGGCTGTTTGTCTTGCAATCCAGGTGGCGGTGTGTGTGTGTGTGTGGGACACGACAGGATGGCGCAAGCTCAACATGTGCAGACTATTCCTTGGTGCAAGCGTTCATGGAGGGGCGGTAAAAGGCGCGTGCTGAGTGTTGAGACTTGACAATGGGTGTTGGGCAGGTTCTCCATGCCAGTGGAGTGCATAAGGAGGTCCTCGGCTTGCGCTGCGGTAGTTTCGGACGATGGAGCTGATGAAAATCTGCTTGTTATGCACGACCAGAGCAAGCAGCAGCATGCGCAACGCGATCAAGTCTGCCTTGGCGCCAAATGCAGCAGAAGTTCCGGAGTCGATCACCTGGACGAGCTTCTCGATGCGTGCCATTGCCTGGGCTCGTTGCTCAAAGTCGTCGAGAATATGAGCGGGTGTTCCTTCCTGCTGCCATCGGAGGGTTCGTCACGGCAGATCCTGACCAGAAACGATCGCAGCAGCCGAAAGCAAACAAGGTGCACCTGAGCTGCGTCGGGAAGCCACAGCTGCTGGCAGTCTCTAACACCTTCTCGTGTCTGTACGGCTGTGCAAACTGAGCGATGTCATGTGCAAACACATTAGTGCGATCATCCCATAGTTATTCAACCCAAGTACAACATTTTCAGCCGCAAGGAGCTCCGCACCTTGTTTGCAAACACAAATGCGATCCTTTTCGGTCGCCTCGCCGATCTCCCTCATCCAACGCCCAGCTATTGAGGCGTCTGCAAGGGCCCTGAACTAGGCACCGCCTGGTACTCCAATTTTCCTGCATGAGACGGACGTCGTCATCTTTGTCAGCACCAACGTCCCTCGTGAATCGAGCGGGATCATACATTCGCCTCTGCTGCCATATACCTGTTTCTGCTCACCCGTTGTCTGCCGAGTCCACGGCTTTCTTGGACGTGACCACAACAAGGATCGAAACACTCAAGAATGCCTTGAGGCTGTCTGCAGCCTGGGCACGGTCTGGAGTTCCAGTCGCAGCGCCGTCCTTCAGCGCCTTGACGGGCTCTATCCCTCGATCGGTAACAGCTTTCGGCGACTGATTGATTCCACGATGGACAGCGTGGAGGCTTTCGACGCCGAGCAGCCTGGCCGCTCTCTCTCGCCATCCAGGTCCCAGGCTCTGCCTCCACCCGAAGCTGAGCCCCTCCGGCTCCCTCTCAGATACCATTTCAACGAGCACGTCCCGCTAGACCTGTACCTTGCCGAAGCCCTTGCCTCCTGGAAATGGCACAAGGCTGGTGCGACCAACCTCCCACAGTCACATAAGCACTTCACTAGCCATGCCGACAACAAACATCTGATCATGGCCCCTTCCAGACTCTGCCGAGGTCCGATCGACTGCCTCAACAGCATGCTTGCAGCTGGACACCACAATCTGCTTTTGGAGCATGGTCTGACCGACGATCTGCTCCCACGGTTTCAGACACATTGTAACCTTCACCCAAGCTTTGACAACAAACACATGCTGGTGAGCCTCATCCAAACACATGTGGTAGAGCCAGCCAGCCAGCAAGATTCTCGATGCTGCTGCCACTATTGCTGGTCGTGCAGTCGAGCACCTACCTTTCGGATCATCTGGGCTTGTTGACACTCTTCACGCTAAGATTTGCATTCGCACCATCACCGAGGTTTCCTTGAGGCCACATCTGCATGACATCAGAACTCCCTTGTACAGAGTCCATCCGAGCGACCTGTACCACATCATCAGGGCGGACCCTACCTCGAACGCTCCAACGCCTGTTTCCGACTTGCAGTTCTCGCCTGCTGAACGCGAGAAACAACTTCAACTGTGGCTCAAGCAGACGCGTCCGGATTTGGAAATCGTCATGGAGGATACGCAGACAGGTGCGCTGGAGCGGATCCTCTCTGTCGAGGCCAAGCGACGTGACGCCTTCACGGCAGATGCGATCAGGAGCGTCTTCGGCACTGGGGAGGATGCCTTTACCAACCGGGCCTTGTGCCGCAAGGTGAAGGCTGACGGTTGTTACCACCTCCAGGACATCTTTCGTCACGAGTTCTGGCTCAAGGGCAACGGGATGATCTTTACCCCGGTGGGTCGCTATTTGTCAGAATGTGTGGCCCAGCAATGGAAGTACATGGCTGCAAGAGGGCAAACCTGGGGCATCGTGACTTGCGGCTGGGCTTCCATCGTTCTAGAAATCGACTGGACCGCGGGTGCCAGGCTCGGTGATGTGGTTTACTTCTACATTCTAGATAAGGACGACCACGTTCTTCCCCAGTCGGATGGTGGAGCCCAAGTGACGTTGCCCATCCAGGAAATCCTCGCCCTCTTGGCTCGAGCCAACGTCGTCGCAGGCCTCAAAGACAACGACCTGTTTGTCAGACTCTGTGAAAAGACATATGAGGCCAACGAGACCTACGACCCGAGCCAAACTCCTTTGCCCAAGAGGTTCCGACACTCTACCTCGGTGGCTGACTCGTCTGCCTCTTCTGCCGACACCAGCACCAGCACCAGCGCCACCGACACCGCCAATGCTGTCGCCTCTCTGACGTGGACCACCGACAACCGGCTGAGGAAACTCATCGCTCGGGCCACCGCACCAGACCGACCCAAGGTCCGCTTTGCCTTCTCTCCCCAGCAGCGCTTGGATGCTATCATCCGGGCAAGGGCAACATTCCAAGCCAGCTCCGATGACTTTGACGAGGTTTACGAGGACCTACAGATCGTCCTCGAGGCCGCCTCCCACGACCCCTTCACCAACCTCATCCGAAGACGTGCCCGCGAAACGCGTCGCGCTTCGCGCAGTTCCGGCAGACAACGCATGAAGAATGCCATCAGACAAAGGCAATTGGTGGTCCTGTCACCCAAGCTTCAGTCAGTACCTGGGCCCCGCCGCCGCCGCCGCTCTTCCGTCGGCACGATCCACGCCAGTAGGATCAAAGTTGCCTTTGCCACCTCTCGGAAGCGGCCCCGCTCGGGCGGAGCCAGGTCTCAGAATCCCGAGATGACCAGATGCGAGGCAGATACGTCGCTTGAATCCCTTGATATGGGTGATCGTTAGAAACGTTGATCGATGATGAAGCGACCGCTTGGATGACCATGCCTCATGTCCTCCTCTCGTTCATGTTTTTCGCTACCTCCATTTCCTTCCCTGGATCTGAATCGTTGTTGCCCTCAAGATTGGTATCTTGGTGAACAATCTGTCTGTAAAACTCGCGATACCACATTGTTTTGGCGTCTGCCGAGCGTCTAGGCTGCCGGGCTCCAAGGGGGGGGGGGGGGGGCATTCTGGCGCCTCTTTACTGCTGTTGCTGGTCTTCATCTTCGAACAAGACTTACGACCTTGCTGCTGCCGTCGCCGGCACGTACCTGGCTGCGTCAAGAATCTGCTTGATCATTTCGATCTACCTCTCACCCTCCAACCGCAACGTTGCGATCCGCCCAAGCACCTGACGACAGCTCTGCGAGACACTGCTGCTATAATTGCGCAATGATATCCTTCATGGTGACTTCGAAAAGAAGCCGATTTTACCTACGAGTGCAGGAGTCTGGCGCGCGACCCTTGACACAATTGTCGCACATGCTGTGGCACTGGGCCGTGCTAAAGTCTTCATTGAAGTAGCGCAGGTCCTGGATGCGACGGCACTCGATTTCATTCTCGCAGTATCTTTGCATCATGCGCAACATAACCATGCTGCGTTCGATGGCTTCGGGCGTCTTGTCCTCCTCTTTGAGCAGCATCCTCTCCAAATTGATCACATCGGCGTGCGCATAGTACAAGATGCACAGCGAGCTCTTGCCATTGCGGCCGGCACGGCCCGTCTCCTGGTAGTAGCCCTCTTGCCGCATTCGAAGCGTCGTGGGCAGGAGCATGGTCATCCTGGTCTTCCCACTCTTCTGCGTCATTGTTGTCATTGGCAGCAGCCAGAGCATCGGTGGCTGGCTGTGGGGTCGACTCGGCAGCTGTACAAGTTCCGTTCTGTGCCTCGGCGTGCTGTCGTTGTTCCACGGCTGGTTGGGATCATCCCGATAGTGGAGAACCAGGTCATCGTGCATCAAGACACTCGCAGGATGGCCAGAGTTGACAACGTAGTCAGTCGTCTTGTCATTTTCCTGAATGCTTCCTGGCAGCAAAGTGGCATTGCAACGCACACGACGCGTGATCCAAATTGACCCTCGCCTCTGGATCTCAATCTCAAGGCATCAAGGTTTCTTGAATTCGCCTTGCGCCCGTAGAAGCAAGCTGACGCGCCTTGACGAGGCGTGGGTATAGCTGCTTGCATCAAAGTGACTAATGAGATTGCTCGGGTCTTCTGTCGTCAGTGAGTACCCCCAACAAGATCGACTCGATGCGCTCGAGCATCACCGGGCTGCCGCTTGGCAAGTCGCTGCGTCGGTGCGCACGTAAGGCGGCAACCATGGAAGTCTCGATTGAGCGAGCAAAGGCATCAATGTCCTCCAGACTGACGGATGTTGCCGACTGGACTGTGCTAATGCGCTCGTCGAAGGTGAATGGGGTGGAGGCGGCTGCATCCCACATGGCTTCAATGAACAAGGTCATGTTTCCTGTGCCTGCATTGCCCTCGCTTGAGGCAATCGATGCTTGGAACGGGATCACCACATGTTCAGCCACCTAAGCTGTCGCTGCCAGTCCGTCGGAATCATGGCGCAAGGAGCACTCGATGCTCGGCTGACGCTGGACAGCGCGGTGCAAGTTCGCCACTTCATCCCACTGAACGGCCCTGTGTTGTTGACAACGTCAACTGTTCTGCCCTTGAAAGTCGTGATCAGTCTTTGCTTAATACGATTGCACACCATGATCACGAGGCACATTTCTGTGACAATGAACAGTATGGAGTCATCACGTTGCCATTTCCAGAATGCGGTGGATGCGATCGATGCACAGAGGGTACGTACATCGAGCTTCTGTACATCTTGTGGAGCTTTGTCTGACTCAGAAGCTGGCGTTGAGAGATCCATGCCGAACAAGCTCAGCACGATTGCTGAGAAGCACGCATTTGACCTTGCATACGTCGACTGGCTCCTCGAGAAACAGAAGAACCTCGACAAGGTCGGCAAGCTGTTCAAGTTTGGCATTTGTGCCAAAAAGTAGCATCTCTCGTCGTAGCTGCGGAGTGGGTGGCCCCTGTTTGTGCCGCGAACGAGCCAAGCAATCCGAAGCCACCGTCACCAAACACATCTTGAAAGCCACAGGCAATATTGTTGATTGTTGGAAAGCGTGCGATTGCAACTTACTGTATGAGCGATACTTGACTTGGACGCTGCAGGGCGAAGACTACCTATCGGTTTGAGCTGAGACCAAACATCTTGAACCACCTGGGGCGCCGCCCAGATACGAAGCTGTGCCGCACAAAGCTTGGCATCGCCGCTGACCGTACACTCGCCGCCTGACCCGCAAAACGGTATGCTCTTTCTGAGCCGACTTCTTGCGACTCGCATTCTTTCGCGATTCGAAAAGTTGATGAAATGAAAGTTGAACTGAAAGTGACGCTGTGGCTGCTGTGAACCAGACCGACGCATCCTATGCGCGAAAGACGCTCCCCGTTCACAGGATCCGTTTCATCTTTCCTCTCCTCTCGCCTTCTTTCCCCTCGGCGCTACTGAGCTCCATAAACTATTTCTGTTCTCTACTTTGTTATGACTGGATTGGCATCGGTCTGGAGAATTGCCAAGTTGGTTGATGGACTCTATCTTTCCGCAAGCTCTTCTTGCACGAACCGAGTGACGTTCTAGCTGCCGGCGCCAACCTCTTTTATAGGTTCCAGCTCTGGCAGCGATCTGATCTCCCAGCCCTCGTCTCATTATGGTCTACATCGCTCAGCCACAGTCGGCTCTGCCCCTCGCCCAGGGCTTCCGCAAAGCTGTCCCCTGCAACGCTGGTGGCTACCTCGGCAAGGAGAACTGGCCACGATCTCGAAAGCAGTCGAGCAACGCCGCTCCTGTCAATGCCGTCCCCCTCCCAGCAGGGGCAACAGTCTCGGATGCCGAAGTGGAAGCCACCACTGCGACGGCTCCCGCTACCAAAGCAGCCCACGACGATGCCGACATCAAGTCGTCCACCTCAGTCGGCGACTGGTGGGCGCGCAGATGGTCTGCTACATTTGGTTCAGTGGCATCGACAGCCATGAACCCAGCTGCTTGCTTTCCTCTGCCTCCAGCCCCTTGTCTCGCCCTGGTCGCCTCTCTGTCACCAGCTCGCCCACTGCTTCCACTTCCTCGGCACACAAGTGTCACTCCAAGAAGCTCAGCCTCTGCAGCCTTTCCGAGGCCGTCTCCTTCTCGGTGCGTGATCTCCACAACGCCGTTGAGGCACACTCCCGGTCCGCTGTCGACGCTTCCTGCTCCCAAATTAGCGCTTCCAAGCGATCCAACAACCCACGTCTGCTCCGCCTCTTTCCGCCTCTTTCCGCACCATCGATTCACCGACTTTGTGCGCAACATGCCCAACACCACCCAAGTCTCCAAGTCAGTCATCATCCTTGCGCTCCTCTAGATTCGCCAGCTCAAGCACGCCTCTCTTCACCACAACACCGTACACCACGCCTCCCATCGATGCGCTCTCCCGGCTGCATCACCATCAGCACCAGCATCAGCACCACCACGCTGCTGCTGCGCACATCGAATACCCCTCCACCAAGCAGGGCCTTGTGCACGCCTACGGCTACGCCCAGTTCACCGACAGGCCCCGCACACGCCCTTCAACAATGCAGAAGCGCACTACGTCGACCCGCTCTTCATCTGCTACTAATCTTCCCGTCACTCCAGCACTCGTTCGCACACCAGTAGTCTCTCCGTTTTAGCATCGTCTCTGGCCAAACATGATCCATCACATTGTACTTTTAAGCAAAGCATCCAGGTTTCCACAAACCTCCATAGCAAGCGCAGTTGATACGCATTCTGAATCAGTGTGTGCCGGAAAGTGTGGAGACGCGAGTTGCGAGTTGCAAGTGAGTGTTTAGAGCGGTCGAAGCCGGTGGACATGTGGGTGTGTAAACAGGCACGATGTCTGGGCGGGGCGAGATCAGAGCAGGCCAGGCTTGGACACCGCCAGCCGGGTATCGCTGTAGCGCGGGTGACGCGCTCGGTCGAGACGTAGATGCTCTCTGTGTCGGGGGCCCAACAGAGGCGGCTGCTGATGTTGATCAAGTGCGAGTGCCGATGCGCTCCCGCTGCGTGCACAGCTGCCCCACTCCGTGCGTCCGGCTGCGCCAGTGCCGTCGTGAGCAGATCTTGCCTCTGCGCGATCGATGCAGTGGGCGTGGTGGCAGTCGGAATCGTCAGCCAGTCCGGCAGGTGGTTGCGCCTACTCGCTGCTGCTGCTGCGTTTGGGTTGTTGCTGTCAGAGACGTGGTCGACTAGGTTAATGGCGCGATTCCACTCGCGCATCAACCTGGCGTGGATCATGCTCCTGCGCTCGCGATCACGCGCTATGGCTTCACCCCCACCTGTGATCATGCAAAAGCACTCGTCGGCTGCTAGACGGCGCTCCAGCCACCCTTCACCACCGATTGCGCTGCTGGCTCCAGCACGTGCACTGGCACCGGCACCCACGCTCGCGCTGCTACTCCTCGCCTTCGCACTGCAGGCTGCAGCCTGCAGCAGGCGCAACGGGCGCCGGGATGCTCTGCGTCTCCTGAAACATGACCGTAGCTACGACGTTCCAAAAGCTGCGACGCTCTCGGTGAACGCCAAGAACTGGCCACACGCGCGGCGCCGCTACCCGTACTCGCCTGACTCGTGCTCATCGCCGCCAACCTCCTGCTGCTCCGCACGTTAGATACAAACACAACGCCGTCCTAGCTGGCAACGGCAAACTTGGAACCGTCGGGCAACCGTGTGGTTGAGAGACACGCACCGCTCGAGGCAGTGTAGGTGGCTAGCTCGACATGCTCGCCCGACCGAGAGACGGAATAGATAAAGACTTCGGGTGTTTCGCCGACAACTATGAGCGTGCGCTGATCGGGCGAGAAAGCATATTGAAGGATCGCCGTGGAGAAATGAAGCGTTGTGCTGCGAGACAGGCCAGGCAGACCGATGTGGCCGCCGGCACCTGGGGTGGACTTCCACGGCCGAAGCTTGTAGAACTTGATGGACTGGTCGTTGTTGGACACCATGACTTTGATGGGTGCTAGTTTCTGCTCTAGGCAGAATTGCTGTGGCTGGTGGCTGCGTGTGCTTGACGAGCGACGCCATCTTGAATTGCTGTCAACCGAGCTTGGATCAGATCCATAGGCGGCAGCTAGCTCGTCACTTCGTGTGCGTCGCCACTGAAATGCACGCACAGGAACAAAACTCACATTGCGCAACGCCCGAGGTGAAACGAGCGTACTGAATGTGATTGTTGCGGGGAGTCGCCGCTCGCCTGTTCCCTGTGGGCGGATGAGTGGCTCGGGAGGGAGACCTTGAGGCTGCTGGCGATGGGCGAGTGGGTCGTTGCGACAGCGCACAGCACCGTCGCCAGCGAGATGGGCAGGCAGCCTCACCTGACGGCGCTCCAGGCGTGGCCCTTCGGACTCGGGCAGCTGCGTTTTCTCGTGGCACTCCGCATTGCGTTGAAAGATGGGTTAAGGGCAGGTGCTGTTGATGGGTGGGGAGCGGCGGCTGGAAGGCCAAGGAGTGGTGCATCTATGCCTCAGCAGCCGGGATGAGTGGCGCGAAGGGAACCATGGCGAGTTTGGATCGGCGCTAGCGAGTGCACGACGGTTGAGCTGAGGGATGGGGCACACGTTTCTGGTCAAAGACGCCAAGTACTCGTGCCAGATTCCCTTTTGCTCGCAGCGGAGCCCTTCGCTCGGTGTGCACATCCATCATCTTGTTGTGGTGCACAGTCTACCGATTCTGTGTAAAGATGCTCAGTCTGTTGATGTGACCAAGGAGTTGTACGCGTACAGAGATGCATCGCCTGTCGTTCTACGCGCCACACCCCCCTCTCAGGGACGTTGCCATCTACAAGGAGTCTGACGCCTCAGACAGAGATGGCGGTTCAAGCTCGTCCAACGTCTTCTACAGCGACACACCCCTTGCCAAGATTGTTGCTGCAGCTAGCAGGGCCAGTCAGCATCAGGACAACGAAAGCAGAAGGAGGGGACCATCCGCACACGATGCGGATGCTTATGTCGATACTGGCAATTCCGATGCAGCACCAGACTCTCAGCTTTCAGCACAACACCCTCAGTATGCAAAAGGAGCGATTCCTCCAGTGGCAAAGACCGCGAGGACACAAGGCGCGAGAGAATCAGACGTGGCAAGCGCTGCACTATTTAGTGCACGATGTAGATAGTGTCTTGTTATCGAATCGAGCCGGTTTGAGCAGCAGTGACGGATTTGACAGACCAACGATCGAGTCTCACCTGAACCGGATTCCTGTGGGTCATGTACATCGTGACCGGTCTCACGCCATAGACTGGGCTCGATTGAGCTGCTGGGCAGCATCTCAGAGCCGATGACACTTTAAAAGGGATGCTTTACGGCCTGGATCGCTTTTCGAATCGTCATGTTCATCGCTAACCGCCATACACTGTTTACCAGCATTGTGCACTCCGAGGCAGCATGGCGTATGGACAGGATCATGTCTTCTCCTTCAGCGTTGCCAAGAACCAAGTCAGCAAGACTCCCTTCGACCCCTTGTTTGTCGTGATGTCTGTCGGTGCTCGTCCTGTCGTCCTGTGAAGAAGGAAGACTTGGTCGTGGTTTTCTTAGAATCGCTGTTGGATGCTGTGACCTTTCAAAGCCCTTCACAACGGTAACTCCAGCACAGTTTTGTACCGGCACTCTCAACACAGACGCACGAAAAGCAAAGATGGGTATTAGTTCAAATTCAGTGCTTCAGGATTCATCGATTTGGAGGTCAGAATGATGTGGCTCACAAAAGCAGATCATCAGGCGCTTTAGCACTCACTGTACAGTGCAAAGGTCACTAAGGTGGGCTGCTTGCCACTGAAGATGCGTGGGGCAAGCTGGCTGACCTCTCCAGGTCCAATGGAGTCAATTCCGTCCTCCTCCTCGTCATCATGATCCAAGTCCAACGCCACCAATGCTTTGTCTTCCTTGCCTGTGCTGCCGTCGAGTACACTTGTCTGTGCCAGCGTGTCGACCTGTTCCTTTTGAGTCACGGCAAGCTCAACCACAAGCAAAGTCGGATCGCAAAGCAGTAGAGGGGACAGAACTCAGCTTCTGTCTCACTCAGTGAAGTCAAAGAGGGAAGCGCTCTCAGCTGTGCTGGCGACTTGACCACCAAGTTGGCGGGCTGGGAGCTTCCAAGCTGAGACTGAGTCTCAATACCTGCAATTCCAAAATTTGGCAATCGACAAAAACATCGATGTATTTCAGCCCTTTTCCATCTATGTTTTCATAGATGAGAAGCTAGACTCGTTCATCGACGTTTTCATCGATGGGCAAGCTAAGCTTGGATGCGACTATTCAAACCAAAAAAAAATCCAACCCTTTGCGACGCCTTCGTTGCTAGAAGGGTCCGTTTGCCAAACGCTTGCTCACAGCCTTACCTTTACAGCGCCATGTCCATCGATCGACGGAAATTTTTGATGGTGTTGCTCGCCATCATGTGTTTCCAGCTCAGAGCTCTGTCGATCGACTGGAAGCTTGCTGGTGCGCACGCGAGCTTGACTCGGCCAAGAGGATTCTTGCTGATGCGTGGCGTCAACAGCAATCTTGACATCGTCTACGACACGGCGAGCCTGTTGACCACTGGATGAGAGCTGCATGAGCGAAGTCATATAGTGGTCCTCCCTAAACCTTTGTTGAATGCAGCATCCACAACGGCCAGCTTGACATGATCGTAGGAGTGCCGACGAGGGTGACCAGTAATGAAAAACACCGGCGAGGGAGGCAGCACGGCCCTTCTGAGGAGCTTGCAAGGAAGCAGCGTGAAAGAGGTCAAGCGAGCAAGCGAGCAAGAGAAGAGGAAATTGAGGCGTGTTACTTCCATTCCGCTAGACAGGCGTCTCCCCCTGAAACCAACCATGGCGGTCCTGACGTGACACGCCCTCGGTTGAGCAACGAGTGCAGGCGCATCATCCTTCCTCGCAGCCCTTCGTCGGCCGGGGAATGGAAGGCCGGCACCGAGCCATATCCATCCATCGCTCCAGGGTCACGTATGCCAATACCGTCCCTCGCTCCTGCCGAAGCATAGCCTCCCGATTTATTTATTTAGCGGAAGACCAGACCACGCTCGGTCTTTTCTTCCGTCCAGCTCGTCGTTGATTCTCTCAGTCGATCGACCCCTTCACTCATCTGGCTGTTGTACTGTACCGCAGCTTCACCCGTCCTTGTTGCGCTTCGTGAATGAAGTTTTTTTTTTTTTTTTTTTTTTCTCTTAGCGGCGGCTAGCAGCAGGCAAACCTCCATCTGACCCTCGCTGTGCAGCCCATTCGGCCCAGGCTGATGCCGAGCGCTCAGGGGTGTCAAGGCATGAACGCGGGGAACAGCGTTGTATTGCTGCGGTTGGTGGTGAAAGTGAATGCCGACGGTGATGAGCGGGGATTCAGGCACAAAGCAATCAAACCGGTCACAATCATGCACAGGCTCTCCATCAACCACTCACACTAAAACGGTTCGATTGCCTTCGCCAGAATGCCAAGCTGGAGAAGTGATGGAGATGATGTCGTCCAGAAGCTGACGGCCGTCAAGAGGTTCTTTGGGAATGTTGATATGCTCATGTCGGTGGCGAGGGGCAAATCGCTGCAGAATAGGCGCAGAGACCACGCGCTCGACAGGCCTGGCAGGCTCGACAGGCTCCACCAGCTTCTCGGGGCTTTGCAAGGCGCCGCAGGCTCCGCAAGGCTTCTGAGGCTTCAGATGGTTCCGTGGGCTTCGCTTGGTTCCGTAGGCGTTGCATGTTCGCAGGCGCTGCAGGCTTCCGCACCTCGCAGGCTCGTCCCTCCAGGGAGACTCTTGACGAGCACGCCCTGGCCTTCCGTGTCTCCCCGCGCGTTCTCGATCTCCCGCATCTGCTCCCGCATGTACGACTCTCTCTCTGCTCTCATGGCGAGGCTGGGAGCCATCTGAGCCTGCAAGTCAACTCACGAAACTCACCCGCAACCTCACAGTCTCGTCAAATCTGAGCGTAGACTCGTATTTATTGACTAGGATGCAGGGCGACGCGACAACTAAATAAACAAGAAGCTAGTGACGACGGACGTTGAAAAACTCGTCCGGGTGCTGCAGCGCAGCGACAGCGCGGCGCTGATGGGTAGTGAGGAACGTGAGACCGACCTGGAAACTCGAGTTCATCCAACCGAAACCCTCGCGCGGAACGCACTTGAAATCGATACCCTGGTTGCCGTACTCGGCGTCGACCATGTGCGACAGATTGACGGCGTCAAACTTCTCGGGCACGGTGCCGTTGAAGTCGACAAAGGCAAGCGTCATCATGTACAGCCATCGATAGGCAAGACGGCGCGCCTCCTCGAGGTAGCCGTATCGTTCCAGGCCGACCCAGGCAAGCACGTTGTGGGGCGGCCAGGCGTATGGATAGTCCCACTGTCGGTTTGGACGATCGATCGAGATCTTGCCGCGTGAGTCTTCGGTACCAGAGACGAGACCGCCCTGCTCCTCGAAGCGCTTGAGCGACTTGTGCACCAGCTTGGCCGCCTGGTCCTCGCTCGCCATGCCTGCCCACATGGCCCAGAAGGAGGTGACGCTCTCGTAGACGATGGGCTCCTCGAGTCGCGTGTCGTAGTCAAAGTAGAGTCCCATGCCGTCGTTCCAGAGGTACTTGTCGACCTGCGCCTTGCGGTATGCGGCACGGGCAAACCACTCGGCACTGGTCTGCGGAGTCTCGATGGAGCGCGATGGCTGGGCGGGTCCCTTGCCATCTTTGAGGAGCGAAGGTGGCGGCGGACCGTGCAGGAGGAAGTCGTCTTCGAGCTCGAGACGGTCGTCAAAGACCTCACGGATGGCGGTGGCAATGTCAATCTCGTACTTGTACAGAAGGGCGTTGAGGTCGATGGTGGCGAGGTCGGCGCACTTGCGCTCAAAGCGGTACGTGGTGTCGTGGCCAGATTCGCGGACGGCGCGATCGTGCATAAAGTACGTGTCGAGCTCGGGCTCCTTGATCTCGCCGTGGTTGTATTTGCGGGTGAACTCGTTGACACTGACTCCGTGCTTTTCGGCGTAAGGGCGAAGGATGTGGGTAAAGTGGGAGGCCTCGGTCTCGGGCGGGACACCGAGACCCTCGGGGCGGTAGCGGCTGAGCCAGGTCTTTTCGTCGAAGCGCGGCTTGCTCATCCAGACGGTGTGGTACTCCTTGATCGAAGCTTGGATGGCCTTGCGGAGCCACTGCTTGTTGTCGGTCTCATGGGCGGGGTCGAGTCTCGAGTAGACCTGCAGGGCCATGTCGGTGAGGAAAGGAGGCTGCGCTCTCATGAGGTAGTAAGTGCGGTTGCCGTTGAGGATCTTGCCGTAGTGCTTGATCTCAAAGATAAAGTGGTCGACGGTGCCCTTGGCGAGATCGATCATGTTGTCGACGACGAGGCCGAGCGAGATGAAGTAGCTGTCCCAGTTGTAGAGCTCGTTGAAGCGCGCGCCGGGCACGACGAATGGAATACCCTTGAGGCCCTTCTTCTCGCCTGTAGTGGGATCAATGTCATCGCGCATGGCGAGCGCAAGCAGACCGGGCTTGTCGTTGAGGTCGCGCGTGTATTCGGCGGTGATCTTTGCCGGAAGCGATTCTACGGTGAGGTTGAGGGACGGGCGCTCCTGAGCCACCTTTTGGTAGTAGTGGAGCATCTCGGTCTCGGAAGCGGGGACGTAGATGCGCGGATTCTGGGACTTGCTGCGGTTCTTGGGATCGGAGAGAATAGCGTCGAGACCATCGCCATCGATGCGGCGAGTGAGGTTGTGCCAGAAAGTCTGGCTGATCATGCGCGAGAGGCGGTCGACGGGGTTCTCGGTGAGGCGCGACTCGTCGAGCACGATACGCTTCCGACCATGCTCACGAGCCAGGGCAAGCTCTTGAAGGAGGTTGGAGAGCATGTAGGTGCCGCGGATGTCAAAGCCCTTGTAGCCATTGCTGGTGGCTGTGCCGAGCGAGAGCACCTTGGGACCGCTGTCGGTGATGCAGATCTGAAAGTTGCCGTCGGTGTCTTCTTGCTCGAGCACGAGGCGCATGGTCTCTTCGACGTCGACGATGAAGCGGCGTGGCGCATGCTGAACAGCGTCGTGGCTCATGCGTCGAGAGAGAATGACGGTGTCGTCGTTCATCTTTTGAGGACGACGCTTCTGCTGACCCATGCTGTAGGTGCGAACGATGCCTCGAGCCCGCTGCATGACGCGTTGCTTGTCATCGTCGTCGCCGTCGCCGTGGCCATGGCCATGACCATTGTTAAGCGCGGATGAGCTCTTGCCAAGGCTGGAAGAGAGGAGGGTGGCCTTGTCTTGGTCCTCGCCGTAGGCCTGGTCAGGGTCGGGAAGATCGCCGCGGTGCGGGGTGTACTTGGCGCCCCCAACCGGTTGAAGAGTGTCGGGGATGGGGTGGGCAGAGGCTGGCCCAGCTTCAGCTCGTGGAGTGGCAGCGCCGTTGCTGCTGCTGCCAGAAGGGGCTGCACCGGGTTTGTAGGAAGAAGAGAGGTCGGCGCTGTCATCCGAGATTGCGCTGTTGCTCATGCTGAGCTTGCGCATGTGCTTTGCGAGTGAGCGGAGCTGAGCACGCTCGTCGGACGAGGCGTGATTATCATAGTAACCGGGCGCATCTTGGTTCTTGGTGAAGGGGTTTGAGCTACGACGAGCTGCCATTTTTGTGGATGGTGGTGGTGGGAGAAAAGTAAGAATGGGAGAGAAGGAACGAGAGACAGCGAATATCAAGCGGTGCGGATGGCGCAAGGCCCAGATAAGATTTTTCGGCCGTGCGCATCGGGAAAAAGGTGCGTGCCGTTTTTTTTTGGTGGCGCAGCAGCATTGCGTCAAAGGAAAATTCGAGTGTAGTCACCGTACAGCGGAAGTGCCTAGAAAAGCAGAGCAACCTTTGCCCTTTCTCTGCGAGAGATCACTCTCTCTCTCTCTCTCTCTCTCAAAGAGCGTTCGGGCCAACCGAAACACGACATTCCTTCGTTTCTCGACAGCTGGCAACCTCGACTGTATCCTGCGATCCACTAACTATCCGGAAGGCTTGAATCTGGTTGATGTGTCTGAACTGTTTGCTTGGATTAGATCGACCGAGCTTTCGCCGACTCCGACTCCGCAGAAAAAGAGTTTGACTGGATGCACGACCCCACATTTCTGTTTCGCATTTGCACCGTATCGGAAGCTGGCATGACTCGCTCGGACGATCTGAACAAGCTGAGTTGAGCGTGTCTCTTCAAGGGCACATTGGCGAGTCTCTCAGCGCCATGATCGATGCCGACCCCGGTGGCGCTCTGGTTTCTTCTTCACCCAAACCTTCCGTTTGCCGACAATTCACGACTGCAACGTTTGTTCTGTTCCAGGCCACGAGGTGTCCCGAGCGTGTGGTGGCTCTGCAAACGAGATTCAGCTTTTTGGCACGCTCAGATTTTCGGATTTTCTTTTTCTCAGAAATCGTTTTGGTCTAACAAACACAAAAATCCTTTCCCGCGCCATCGTCGGGCAGTTGCCCTGTGTCGCTTGGCAAAGATAGCGTGCATGAGGCTGCGCACACCTGCATGCGACCCATTAACGCCGCAGCTGTCAAAAAGAAGTTGCTTCTTAAGCGTGTGTTTGACTTGATCTGTCGAACGTCTGTCACAGAACGGAAGCGTCTGAATAAACCATCAGCTGTTGCGAAGGAGGCTCGCATACGCATAGCTCAGCTACGCATCATAGGCGGGAGAGCTCACACATACAGATAAGGCTAGTCTAAACGCACGACGACTGCAGCAGAAAGCTGCCCAGCGAGGGCTGATCGACCTCAACCGCCAAGCCACCGAGAGGATTGCGATGCGTTTAGCCCGTGAACAGTCAGTCGATTCGGATTCCATTCTCACGAGTGCTCTCGCGCTTGTTCAAGTCAAGCCTCCGAACGGCTTAAAGGAGATTTGAATTGCGAAACTGAGCCCTTGACTGCAGAATACAGCTCGTGTGACTGCGCCAAAAAGGGGTCCTTCTCGAGACTGAAGGTGGAGATTCTCTGCTCGGCCGATGTGCTTTGGCTTGAGCCGATGGAAGAATGGTCCTCTGTCACTTCGGCTGTCTTCCGAATGAGGACTCTCCTCGCTGTAGACTGGTCCAGTACCTTCACCTTTGGCTGGTTGCAACTCGAGTCGCCTGCTCTGTTGATCGTCTCAATCACACTCTGAACTGTTGCAAGCGCGCAGTCGGCCGATGTTCTGTCTGCGGAAGTGGCATCCGATAGACATAACTTTGGACTGAGCTTTCTGGGATGAACCCTTTCTCCTCACCAACACCAACTTCGACACCAACCAACGACCAGCATCCGCCATCTCGCCGCCCGCACATCGCCCACCACTCACCAACCTCGCTCACCGCCCCACAAACCCACCACGCCTTGCTCAAAAACAATGCCGCGAGTCCGTGCGCACCAGGCGCTTGCTCAGTGCAAGGAAGATCTCGACAAACTTGAGGAACACTGGGAGGAGATGGATTGGCTCGAGGGCATGTACGCGTTTGGCCTCAAAGTCCTCGAGTTTTTGAACACGGCGATCGAGACCGGGCCGTGAGGCCGCCAGCATCGTCTGCCATCCGAGGCGGACACCCTGAAAAAGCTGTTCGAGACGCCTCCGCAGCTGCGCCACGTCTTCAAGGAGATCATGGGCAGCCCCGACACCCTGATCTACTACGACGCCAACACCTTGATGGAGGACGACAGCCTGGACTTGGAGTGGTTCCTGCAGCTGCTTGTTGCCCGCTTCGATGAGCGCTACAAGCCCATCACGGCTTTCCAGCCTCGCCTGCTGCAGCATCCGGGGGGTCTGCGCGAGCGTGGCCCTAAGCAGCCGCTGGCAAACATGTTCACCGGCTTCGATCTCTCGCCCGCCGTCGTGTTTCAGGAGCGTCACGAGGTGTCGATGTGCAACGAGGGCGCAATCTACCCACCTCACCTCTCGCACAGCAGCATCGGCACGCTGCACACGCTCATCGAGTACGAGCAGCCGTTCATTGCTTGGCCGCCCACTGACAAGAACCTCGAGGTGATGCAGGGCTGGACGCTCCAGACACTCGGAAGCTGAGAAGACGCTTTAAAGGTGATGCGCAAGCTGGAGGGCACACTCTTCACGTATGCGAACTTCGGAAGCACGGTCTACGTCCCAGCAGGACACACCTGCACGACGCTGTCGCGCTACAACGCGGCCGACTACCGGATCAAGTTGGCGAACCCAGCCATTGCCGAGTGGGACGACATCAACCGTGCCTATGATTCCTTTGTCGAGGGAATTTACAAGAACGCTGTTGGCGATTGTCTGCGCTTGCTCGCCGCTGCGCTCGAGCGGCTGCAGACCGAACATGATCTCTGCAAGCGGGTTGTTGCCGGATTGCCGCAGCACAGGACCGCCGACACGGTCAGCAAGGGTGAGGTGAAAAAAAAAGGTTTGTGCAACGACAGAGCAAGGATCTGGACAGGCTGAAGGAGCTTCACGACGTTGGCGCGTTGTTCGCAGATAACCCCGCGCTCAAAGAGGAGGAGACGCCGGAGCCGCGTGCTGCTGCACCGATGGTCGAAGACGACGACGACGACGACGAAGACCTGTACGCCTAGTTCCTGAAACGCATTGCTTTGTATGATGTGAGCGAGTGACAATGGTGATCACTGTCCGAGTCTGTCGATACACGACGTAGCGTGGGATTGCAGCTTCCTCGTCATCGAAAGCTTCTTGGTCAAGAAACAACAGGCTCGACGACTTGGTGATGATCATGTTGCAATGAAATACTGGTACAAACAAGAACGCGATACAGAGACCAGCCAGCCAACCACCAGCGCGCGAGCATGCATGCCCTTAGTCGTCGCCTTCCGAGTCCTCGTCGCCCTCGACCTCGGCGTTCTCCTTTTCGACACGAGCCATGAGCTGCTCCAACTCCTGGTCTTCCACCTCGGACACGGTCTTGGGCTTCATCTTGATATTGACGTCGCCGCCGTTGGCGCGGATGCTCTCGGTGATCTTTTCGAGCGCCTGCTCCATGAGCGCGATACCGCCCGATTTGTCGGTCGAGTTGGTAATGAGCACGTAGAGTGGTGGTGCCACGAGCTTGATCTTGATGGGGATCTGCTCGGTGGAGACGGCCTCGCCGGCACGCAGCGCCTTCTTGACCGCGTCGATGCCCTCGTAGCCGAAGCAGGTCACCTCGACGTCGGCACGGATCTTGACGGGCTGCGGCGTCATCCTGCGTGCAATGTTGGCGTGCAGCTCCTTGCGCACCTCGTCGTCCATCTGGATGCCCTCGAAGGTCTTGTCCATGTCGAGGATGGCGAGCTTGAAGGCGTCGAATGCGTGGCCGTACTTGTCGTGCAAGGGGAAGACGATCGACTCGTACAGCTCCTCCACCTCGCGACCGAGCTTACCTGCGACGTGCGCCATGATGCTGTGCACCGCCTTGGACTTGGTGAACTGGTCCTCGCACTTGATGACATCCTCGGGCGAGACACGACGCTTGGACAGGTCGATGTAGCCCTTTTCCTTGTCGACACGCAACACAACGACCACCTCGTTCCTGCCGACGCGGATGAGCTTCTGAATGGATCGGATACGACGTCTGGACAGTTCGGAGAGCAGGATCATTCCCTCGGCACCGTCGTATTCGAGCAGCTTGACGTAGGCGCCCATCTCGGCGATCTGCTGCACTTGGCACATGACCACCTCGTCGACGTCGGGCAATTCCTTTTTGTAGAAACGCATCTTGGCTGGTGATGCTTTGTGAAGAAGTCGATTCGAGCTGCGAGTGTAGGTCCACCTTTTTTGATACGAAGCGAGATGCTAAGCTTCTGCGACCGCGATGTCTTTTGGAGGCGTGTGTGTTGGTGAGAAGATCGAGTCGTTAGTCGGTGGTGATGATGGTGGTGGTGGTTGATAGCGAGTCAAAGGGCAAACGAGAGACTCGTTTTTTGCGCTTCTTCCTGCGACTCAGCTTCACGTGATGAACGCTCGAGCAACAAAAATTCTTCCTATCGGCCGTCAGAACTTCGACCTTTTTTATTTTATTTTATTTTATTTATTTATTTATTTATTTATTTTTATTTTTTTGAGTGAACCCTTTGTTGAGCCGAGTTCCGGAAGAAAGAGTTGCTTGTGCGTGTTGGTCACGCTGATTCACTTTGCTTTCTCACGTCCACCACTTCTTTCTCGCTTCCTCTTCCTCTTCCCCTTCCTCTTCAGCTAGCCTGATGAGTGAATCAAGCCAATCAGGGCAGCAGCCATCTCCTTCACATGCTGCTGCTGCTGCTGCTGGTGGCGCACCGACATCGCAAGAAGAGGTCAACCATGCCAACCTCATTCTCATCGCGCTGACCGCCGGCTTGGGTCTCGCTCTGCTCACCATCGGTCTATGGAACGCGTTTCTCGTCGTAGCCGTCGCCGTGCTCTTGGTCTGCAATCCATGGGTGCGCACCTTGCTCGAGCTGCCCAGCACCGATGGCAAGCGCGGTCTCAGCACCTTTGATCCCGCTCGTTACCTCCTCTCCTACACCGGCTCAACGGCAGAGCAAGGCGGGAGCGATGACGAGCACTCCAACAATACGCCGCAGGAGGAGGAGGATGCCATCATGCAAACTGATCAACTCTACGCGCTCACCGTCATGCCAGATGCGCTCCGAGACAGCAGCCAGACCATGATCCGCTTCATCGTCCGCGACTTTGTCCAGGGCTGGTACGACAATCTCACCTTTGCCCATCCCAACTTCCCCATCTCGGCCGAAGCCAACATCTCCCACACCGCCGCCAGTATCTACCTCCGCACGCGTCAGCTCAAGAGCGCCAACACCGCTGCAGAGCTCTTGCTCACCGTGCAGAGCGTGCTGCTTTCCTCGTTGCGGCGTCGACGCGGCGCCTCGGGTGCTGCCTCTTCTGCCCGCTCCACCTGGCCTAGCACGGCAGCTCGTATCGATGCTCTTCGCAAGGCTGTCCGTAAGCTTCTATCGCGCAACCTTGCCCCTGCAGAGCGCTCTAGTCCCGTGCTCATGCTTCTTTTGACCGAAGTCGTCGCTAAGCAGGCCTGGCAGGTGGTCCAAACCATCGGCGATCCGGACTTTATCAACCAGAAGATCGTCGAATGGGCGGAGCCCGCTTCAGAGACCAGTCTTGAGTCTCAAGCCATCTCGCCAGAGGAGCTCGAGCGTCTCAAGAGCCTCGATACCGCTGCCCTCAACACACAGGCGGCGGAAGCGCTGCAACCTGAAACCACCGTTGCAGACGGTCGCGACGACGTGCTCGTAGCCAGTTCAGCCTCCTCACAGCCACCGCTTCAATCCGCAACAAGCTCCTCTCCGACAGCAGCTCGTGCTTCTGTGATTCAGGCGCCTCGTCCCCAGGCTCCTCAAGCACTCGCCGACAATGGCAGACCGAGCATGCAGACGTCCAGCGCCGATCCTCGCATTCCGTATGACCGAGCTTCCCGCTCTGCTGGCCCATCACAACAGCCCCGCCCGCGAATCACGCCGCCCAGGAAGGCAAACAGTACCGGCCCGCTCTCGGCGCTCGGCGGTTTCGCTACAGGCGCGCTCGGCGCTTTGGCTGACGCAACAGAGCGCGCGGTCGATGTCGTCGGCGGCACTGTCGATGAATTCGGAAACCTTCTGATGGTACCCGCCGATCCTTCGTCGCGCAATCGCCGTAGCAGCAGCAGTCAAGCCAACAGCACCGAGGCTTCTCCGCGTCGTCGATACGCTCTACTGGCCGAAAGGGATGAGAACGAAGCGAGTCCGAGCCGCAATGGAAACCGAACTTCTCTTGGAGACAGTGCAGCTCCCGCATATCACCTCGATGTACCCTCTGGCGTCGACGAGCCGCCACTGCCGGAATCACTTCGACAAAGCATGCGAGCCAGTAACCAGCAGCCTGCTCAGCCGTCTCTGCCAGCCAGTGCAAGCGCATCTTCAGCCAGCAACGACAATGCGCTGGCATTCAATATCCCCGACATGCCCGAACGAAGCTCGATGGACGCACAGCACTCGATCGTTGCGCCCGCCCCCGTGGCCGCTGCGCTCAACCTCTCGTCGCGCGACAGTTTTTCGATTGACGAGCTCGAGGAAGACGAACAAGCTTCGTTGGCCGCCATGCACGACTTGCTGTCCGATCGCACCTCGCCCGCCTACGAGGCATTCGAGAACTTCCTCGAGCACCCAGGCAACCGCTTCTGCGGGCAGAACGAGGGCGAGTCGCTGCTCCGTCTGCACACGCAGCTCAACACGCTGGCGAGTATCATGGAGTTCGCCACGCTCGACGAGCAGACCTTCCGCGCTGACGCGAGCACGATCCTCAGCAAGGCGCTCGAGCAGCTTCCTAGCACTCTGCCCGCTACGCACGACGGCCAACGCCCAGTACTCGTGCGTAGAAGTGCACAGCAGGTGTTAACAAACCTCGAGTGGTGTGCCAACATGGACGTCGTCGAGCCGTTGAGGGAGAACATCATCGCCAGGCTCGTGCAGCTGTACAACGCATACTTGATCAGCAGCGGGCAACGCACGCAGCCTCAGACACAGCCGCAAAGCGCCCAGTCGAGTCCGAGCAAGACCCGATTCTCAGCCACGTTGCCAAGGACCGAGTCGCCGGAGCCTAACAACCAGCTTCGGGCGTTCCTCGACCGCGAGAACCGGCCCAGCTTCTCGAGCGTCGACTCGGAGCGGCCGGTGATGCGCTACGAGCCGCGTAGAAAGACGACGGCGCCCACGGTGGCAAGTGTGACGTCGGTGCAGCCAGGTGTGCAGATGCAGACGCCGCCGCGTGCGCCGTCGGTTCCACCGGGGCAAGCTGGGGCTCCAGTCATGGGTCCGCCTGCGGGGCCGTCGAGGCCGATGTCGGTGCCGCCGCGTGTGCCGTCTGTCCCGCCCAGGCCGCAGCGGATGGTCGTACCTGGTAGCACCGCCTCCTCTGCCACCTCATCTCCCGTTTCGAGCCAAAAGGGCACCCAGCCGAGCCGCAGCAGCATCGACACCGCGCAGCCCGCTCCTTCTACCAACAGCAGCGTCATCAGCATCACGGACATCAGCGCCAACGCCGAGAGCGCCAAAGCCGTCGACGTGCGCACGTTCGAAGTGATGATCAGCGTCGAGGGTTTTACGGACCCGAGCGATTCTGCGTCCATCACGAGCCCGGATGGGTTCGTGCTTGTGAGGAGGTGGCACGAGTTCGAGCAGATGGATGTCGAGATCCAGCGCCAGCCGCGAGGGTCGAGCAACCGGCTGCCGCGTCTGCCTGCGGTCAAGGGGAGGAGGAGCGCCGAGGTGTGTCGTTTGCTGGAGGGGTATATTTGGGAGCTGTTGCTGCCGGGGAATAGGGCGCAGCTGGCGGGGGTCGGTGGGGCGAAGAGGTTTTTTGATAGGACCAGGGCGGGTGCGTCGGCGGAGGATCTGCGGCGCAAGGGAGGGGCGGGGGCGTTCTTGGGCGGGATCGGGAAGGGCATTGTGAGTGGTGTGGGGATGGTGGGCAAGCAGGCGGCGAGGACGGGCTCGACGGGCGTGCAGGCTCTGTCGAGCGCCACGGGTCTGCGTAACGGTGCTGAGGCCACATCGGAGGGATTGTCGCCGCTTCGATCCGCGCAAGAGGCTTCGTCGACGACACGCACTGGGCCCTCGCCAGAGGTTGCAGCGACCTCGCGCTTTGTGCCCCCTTCGCCCGTGATCGACTCTGTGTCCAGCACGACATCGGCTTTCGCCTCGCGCACCAACTCGCTCTCTCCCTCACCCTCGCGTCGCAGCGGCACCGTCACCCAACTCGGCGCCACGAGCCGGCCCACGTCCGAACTCAGCGCACGACGCCTCGACATGCTGCTCTCCTCGATCTTCGCCGTCGCCGACGAAGCCTTCAACCTGCAAGGCGGCTGGACACTCCGCCGCGGCATGCTGCGCGTGCTCGAGCAAGTGGTCCGCACCACCTACGCCTCCTCCATCGTCGCCGGGTTCAACAACACGGCCGCGTCGCTCAACGTCGACAATTTCGCCAAATGGATCGGCGATCTCACGAATACAATGTGGCCGAACGGGCGGCGGTGGGGGTCTGAGATCGGCACGCCGGAGGAGAAGCGACCGCGGACACGGGACGAGATGCAGCGGACGGCGGGAAAGGCGCGCGAGATCGTGGTCTCGTATGCGCCGGCGCAGGCGGGGTATGTTTTGGGGCCGGGAGGGAAGGTGGCGTGTGTGAAAGCGCTGGCCGAGGTGCACGCGACGCTGATGGATCCGATCACGGCGTGTGATTTGGGGCTGACTGTTGTGCTCAAGGCGCTGGACATGGCTAGTCGTTGATCCATTTTTCCACACGATATCGTACACTCACAGGAGATGTAGAGAGGGATGCGATAAAATTACAATGCTCTTGTGCCAACATGCTTGTCATCTTCCACTCAAACCTCGATCTCGCCAGGCAGCCGCGCTGGCCAGTGACTCGCAAACCACGCCTGCATGATCTCGTTCAACTTGCTCGTCCCCACCTCCGACTCCTTGATATCATCGTTAAGACAGACGTACGTCGTCGGTTCCTTCGTGTCGAGCGTATCATCAACAGCCTTGAGCTGTCCCGGTAGACGGGAGGCGTACTCGACCTTGTAGAACGTCGACGGCGTGGCGCCGAGGATGTACTGGTAGCGCTGGATGAGGCGGGTGCACCAGGTGCGCAGCGAGACTTGCGGTCCGTCGGGGTGAAGCGGGAGGATGGAGTTCAGGGCGAAGTCGGTGGTGTGCCAGTGCGTTGTGAGCGGGAGGTGTGCTTTCGAGCCGAGATGCGCAAAATCGGGGCTGATGCGGAGCGTTGCAGTGGCGGGAGGGAGGAACGCAGCGATGCCTGATTCGCCAGACGCGTTGAGCAGCGCAGCGACGATGCAGTCGCCACACGACGCCGCTTGAGTGAACGCGATGCGCTTGAACAGCGCGTCGGCGCTCTCCTCTCGTTGCGGGGCGAAGCATTTCGCCCAAGAAATCTGGCACACTTTCCGTGTCCCGCTGCTGCGGCCGGCGGGGATCCACGAGCGTGCGTGCTCTCGTTTCCGCTCAGCGCCGTCATCGCGGCTGAGATCCGGGTAGCCATTGCGACTGCGCTCCCAGGGCCAGCTCCAGTCGAGGTACGACAGCGCATGCCCGTCCTGCGACGAGAACGAGTACTGCGTATTCTTGGGCGCTGGCACGCCTGCTTGCCGGAACGCCTCTGCATCCGCTGCATCCCTCGCTCTGCGCACCGGTCGGCGCACGTCGATCTTCTCCCCCGCACGCACATCGTTCCCCGCGCTCAGCTCGTCCCACATCGCCCTTTTCGCCTCACCCGTCACCCGTCGCTCCTCACCACCCCACTTGGCCACCACCCAACTCCAAAGCAACGCCTCGCGGTGACGCTCGACAATGTACCAGCTAGCCAGGAAAAACGCCTGCACCGAATCGGGCACCTCCTTCTGCGCCCTGAACCGTGCCAGCGTCGTATTGCCAAACGCGTCGGGAAACGTCTGTGCCGCCTCCTTGAGCAGCGGCAGCGACAGACTGCGCGGGTGGTGCGTGATGTACGGCAGGGTGCGCGGGCTGAACCGCTGGCCGAGGATCCAGGCGGCGCGCTTGATGCCGACCTCTTCGCCGGCGGGGTTCCACAGCCGCTGGAACGGGTGCTCGCTCGGGCGGTAGAACGAGAACCACCGCGTATCGCTCTTGATCACCGTGCCGAACAGCGGGGACGTGAGGTCGGAGATGCTGTTGGGGATCATGGTGAAGAAGTCGTCGTTGAGGTAGACGAGCTGGTCGGAGCTCGGGTGGGGGATGTTGTGCAGCTGCGACTCGACGGCGAGGCTGTTGAAGCTGGGCAGCGTCGAGGTGCGCCACGCAGCGACGTCGGCGGGGGTGAGCTGCGGCGAGGACGGGTGGCGCTGCATGGGGCGAAAGTATTCCGCGTCGTGGTGCAGCTCGATCGTTGCGCCGTCAGAGACGTTGAGCCAGCACGGCACCTGGCCCACCATCACCTCACCCTCCTCCTCCGCGCTCGCTCTCGGTAGCTCCACGCCCTTTGCCGCACTAGCTGGGAGCGGATACGCCGATGCCAGGATATGCATCTTTCCCACCGCTCCACCAAACGACTGCCACGCCGAACGCATGGAATACAACAGCTCATTGTGGTCAGCATACCGGTGTGCTGCGTCGACGTTGATCCGGCTCGCGGGCCGATACGCGTTGCGCGCCAGCACCTGCGCTGGGTCGCTGCCGTTGACCCACGCCCACACTGCGTCGATCTTGAGGCCATCCCGCAGATCGGTGGCGCGACAGGCCGCGGCCCAGCGGTGGTGCACGATCCACTGCTCGATGCATGCGTCGCTGAGCGCGTCGTATGCGCGGATGGGCAGCACCGCGCGGGACGCGACACCCGGTGAGGTGTCCCGGAACAGGCGGTGGACGGAATTCGCTGCTATCGCCGGCGGTGGCGGTGTGGTGTTTGTGCTGGAGGAGAAGCGAGTTTGCGGGGTGGAAGAAGCGAGTTGGTCGTGCAGCAGACCAAGCGCTTGCGCGCGCGCCTCGTCCACGTCCCCCGCCGCAGGGGAGAGGAGCAAGTACCGCACACCAGCATGCACGGCGTACGCAAGCGCCAGCAGCACGAGCAGCACCCGCACATGCCACGCGAGACTGCGCCGCCGCAGACCCGCCTTGTTGCTCAGCCCTCGGAACGGGGTCGCGGTGAGAGGTGAAGACGGCCCACTGCTGCTGCTGCTGCTGCTGCTGCTGCTGCTGCTGCTGCCTTGGCTGCTGACGCTCCCGCGTGGAGTGTTGGTCGCGAGCGGAAGGTATTGGCGGTATCGATCCGAGAAGGGCTCCGTGAGCGGGCGGAGGTATCTCAACATGGTTGGGTGGCGGCGAGAGGAGCAGGGCACCTTTGAGATTGGTGATGTCGATGTGATAGTAGCGACGCAGTGGAATCAAGTGGTGAGAGGATGGCGAGGAGCAACAGGCCGCTTCGTCGGATCGCTCTGGATGTTGAGAGTTGAAATGAGAGCGGGACAGTCGTACGTCTACAAAGCCATGTGTGTTGCTGCTCGTTCTCTATCGTCGTGGATGCAGATGGTCGTATGATGTTAGACGGTGCTGGACAGACAAGAGACGACGAGTAGGATAAAGGCAAAGGCGAGGATCCAACGCCAAGCTAGCCTCACTGAGGAGGGGCTGCATCGCATGGCATACTGCTCTCTTCACGCCAACACACACACACACTGGCACCACCCTCACGTCTGAGGATGCTCTCGGTGCACACGACCAAGCGCTGCACGGGTCTTGCATCGCGGTTTGCGGTTGCGATTCGGGAAACGGCAGTGCAGAGCGTCTGGTTCTCGCAAAGCAGCGCACCGGAGCAGCAAACAGTGGAAGCCAAGAGATGACAAGATCGTGTGAGCAGGAGCCAAGAGTCAGACCGGTGGTTCAACCGTGCTTGTCCGGGTTTTTTCGTCGGTATCAGCCCTCAGCCTCAGACAGCAGCGCATTCCTTGGCAAACCGACCGACGAAACGCATGGCTGGATCGATCGGAATGCACGGCGTTTCTGCCAAGGCGCTGGCTGTCCTTCCGCAGCTTCAGCCCGGGAGAGGTACACCTTGCCTCGCAGCTCTACAAGAATTAGAGCGCCTAGAGATGAAACCCCTCAGCGCAACAAGAGGAGGAAGCCAAGGTTTGGTTTGGGGCACTCGATGACATCCCGAGTCAACCTTTCTGGTCTCGCAACAGATGCGACTAGAAAAAAAGCTTGGCACGTCAGAGAAGGCAAGCAGCGCGGGTGGGACGGTCGTGTGACTGGGTGCCACCCAGTCCTCGTTTTGGCCCAGCAACAACAACAACAACAACGAGCACCGATCCCGGGCATTTTTTTTGTCTGTGGTACACTTTTGCGCTCCGCTCCATCCAAATCGCCGTGCGAAGGTTCTGCACCGACGACGAAGCGGTTGTTTGTAAGCAAGCAAGAGAGGCTTTTGGTTGAGCGTCGTATACGGTGTGTGTCAGCAGCATGTCGAGCAAGAACAAAGCATGCGGTCGATTGGCGCGCTGTCGACGCCCGGCAAATCTATGGATGAGCACACGATGCATCTCACGCGGTCGGGGACGATCAGCGGGTGCGCGCTCTGGCAAGATGCCCCACACACACACACACACACACACACACACACGCACAACGCACCGCACCGCACCGCACCGCACCGCATGGTCGGTTGAGTCAGATCTGTCCACCGCGCGCGCGCGCGCGCCGCTGGCTGAATTAATTTGCGTTCTCTTGAGCGCGGTTGAGGCTTGCTTGGCAGGCACAATCGCACTTGGCGCCGAGAGGAAAAAAAAATAATAATAATAATCTTGCGCGCATCATTTTCGTGTCAGCTTGAACGCCGTCATCCCGGATCGGAAGTGGTAAAGCTCCGAAGGCTGCTCTCGCTCCCGCTCGCGCAGAATTTGCCCGGTTTGCTTGGCTCGGTGTGATGTTCTACATCGGCGCCTCCTTATCGGCGATCCCATCTAGACGATCCAGCTTGAGGTACATCGATCGGGAGATGATCTGCCTCTCAAGCAAGCAAAGCCTGCTCACGACTCTCGCGCCCCCGCCTCTGTCTCTTGCCTTGCGAGGCTCCATGCGGGTGACCCGTGCGTCCCGCTCCCCGTGCGGCACGCCTACAGTAGCCTCGACAACGTGCATTGGACAGCGATGCGGGGTAAAGGTGGATGCCCCCGCCACCGAGTGCTTTGCTGTCGCTGTTGCGCAGCTAGGCGAGGCGGTAAAAGGGCGTCCGCGTCCTCGGGTATCGCCTCCAGAACGGGAAGCGCTCCATACAGTACAGCGTGGTGCGAGCAAAGGGCGCTTGTCAGACATTGCCACATCAATGCCCGTGATGGTGTCTTTGTGTGCACCTCAACAAGACCCTTGCGTGGTGTCTCGAGTGATGCGCCAGAGTCGAAAGGGTCCCAGTCTTCGATTCAGAAACATTACTCGGACGAGTAAAGATGCACGAAGCAGCAGCCCGTGTCGCTTAGACCAAGCCTGCATTTCCAGATTTCACGCGCAAAGCAAGGAAAAAAAAAAAAAAAAAAAAGCTCCGCGACTCGCCTCTGAAAAAAGGTGGGCATTACAGTACAAAATCGAGCCAATCTCATTCGGCGCGCGCGATTTGAATTCGACCCCTGAAAATCCGCTCGAATGCACGCTTAACGTAGTTCACGTAGATGAGGGGTTTTTGGATCAAGATCAGACCAGACCGGCTCTCAGAGCTGCCCAAAAATGCGAAAATCCAACAGCCCTCAGAGCCAGTCAGTTCCACACCTATGTGAATTGAATTTTCCAATTTTTCAAATTTTCGAAAATTTCAGGCAGCAGCTCCACTATC
>JALCCG010000258.1:0-29997 GCA_023212695.1 Sporisorium sorghi | reverse complement strand
AAAAAAAAAAAAAAAAAAAAAAAAAAAAAAAAAAAAAAAAAAAAAAAAAAAAAAAAAAAAAAAAAAAAAAAAAAACGGATTTACGCACCCTCAGATCCGGGCGGTAACACTTTGCCCAACGTCAGGAAAAGGAGATTCCACGCCCATCGGCGTGCACAGCTTTCTTTTTGATTTGATTTTTGCCATTTTCTCAAGCAACGCCGGCGCCACCGGAATTCAGGGTGCCGGTCCACACCTCTTTTCTGTGCGTCGATTCGCGGTCGGAGTGTCAAATCCCGCGCCAAGGCATTTGACAGAGCGGATTTTTGCCATCATTGTGCATGTCTTTGACACGAACACTCTGTTCGTCATCGCGAACTGTCGCCATGGATAGGTTGGTTGAAAGAGTGATTGCCGCAACGAGCGGAAGAGGTTCTTCGTTTGATCAAGTTTGACCAACGAATGAGCGGTGGCGATTAAACACCCGACGTCGTCACTGTGAGCAAAGCACCAAGGCAATCGTAGAGATCGAGCAGCTGCACATCCACATCGACAGCTTCCTTAGCCGAGCCTGCCTGCAACCGCATTCTTAGATGTCCCCTCTCCTCGCCAACTCTCTCCAAACCGGTCAGCCTTTGCAAGCGAACCTCTTTTTTTAGACTGCTGCCCACGTTGGAATCCGCGCTTCTCCGTTTGACATCGCTTCCAATGCGCTTTTTTCAACTCGTTCGCTTCATTCTCGATACCGTCGAAAGCGTGCAAGCGTTTGGCGTATAGACCGTACCCTGCTGTGTCTCTCCTGCGCGGCATAGACAGGCAAAGAGGCGGGATGGGAACCGCGGATGACATGCAACTATAGCTTATACGGCCATGTGCGCCGATCGCTGCTCAGGGCTTCTGTATCTAAGGTTCTTACACGCATTACCAAAGGCCGCTGTGGCGAATGCTCAACGGAAACCACCCAAACGCCTATGTTTGTGCCTCTTCCCCTTGCCGTGCCGAACCCCATCCCGTGTCAACCGGCGCGCGTGTTGTGCTTTCTTCCTCACCTTTGGCTGGTATGGATTAACATGCCTATCGACCCCGTTCTCGGTAAAACGACTTGCGTACCTTCCGGGTCGAATCGTGGCGTCTCTCGGTCGTGTCGGAGCTGGATTTCCATTGTTTCTCGCTTCCTCGATGCCACCGCGACTGAGAGTGAAAACTGCGAGGTGCTCCCCGCTGTTTCCCCCTTATTCGCTTCGCGCGCATGCCATCCTCGTCGCAAGTGGCGCTGCAGATTCTGTGGCGGAGTTCAACATGAAGGGGAATCCCGTCGCAGGAGGCTTGGCAACCTGGCGAATATCGAATTCGGGAGTTGGCAAAGGACACTTGAGATCTCTGCGTGCATCTCGGGATGGCAAAGGACCCAGGATCGTTTCAGACCAGTCCCAGCCACAATGCGGAACGCAGAAGTACGTCACGTCGACATTTGGCGCGATCCGAACGCCTATTGAGATTTGGATAACAATGGCAGCCAGAGTGTGGCGTATAACCAAAAGGCACGCACATGGCTCGAGCTGCTCCTTGCACGATCGCCTTTGCGAACAACCAGATCGAACAAGGAGCTCTAGCAAAGCAGATCTGCGATTGACAGCGACGAGCACGCGAATCGGGTTAGAGTTGTGCCTGCTTGAGGTTCCGCTGCGTTGTCGCTTCAGCACACAGTAGAAGGGACAGAAGAATAAATCGGCCAGCTGCTCGAGCAGACGAGCCCTGCTCCACCGACAGCTTGAGTCTTTCCGAATCGGATAGTCGAACACTTTCGGATGCGCGATTCCCCGACACAGAGCTGTGTGCTTGACAAGATGGCGCTGCATCTGCCCTTGTATGACGAGCAACTCCTTGACCTCTGGGAACACCTTGCTGAACGTGCGGAACTGTCTTCGTCGGATCGAGCATGCCTGTGAACCGTGCAGAATTCGACAGCCACCAACGCCGAAAGAGTAAGAGATGATGGGGCTTGATACTGAAAAGATGCCAGCCATGCCTGAGAATCTTGACAGGGGCAACGGTTGTCAAGATGTGCGGTCCTCATTCATCGCTTTGTAGTCTCTTCGCAGTCCAAGTCGCCGAACGAATTCTGCGAAGGGAATGGCGATATGAACACAAACAACAGACGAAGGTGTCGTACATCCTTTCTGCCGGGTCTCCTCCCTCGAACGACGATTCCGCACTCCCAAGCCATGCAGAGACGTCTATATCATACCTCGCACGCGAAGTTGAGACCCCACCTTCCAACAAGAACGAGATCATGTCACCAGCCATCATCACAAGGCACAAGAGCGTCTCATCTGCCCCGCCCACCCGTACAACGAAACCCCCTCGCCCCTCCCGCGGCAACCTCTCAACCCCGCACAAGCTCAACTCCACCCTAGAAACCCGAAGACCTAAAAGTGCCCTCGTCGAAAGACGGCGTGCTCACTGACGCAAGCTCACACTCCGCTCAATTCGACGAGGCAATCAAACCTTGTCCCCTCAAGCAGGAACATATCGAGCTTCGGTTCTTCTCTCAACGTTTGCCAAGACTTCCCTTCCGCGATTCCCGCGGCATGTAGACCTCGTGACCCCCTCTCGAGCCATCAGTCTGCCTCAAGTATGCAATCGACTCGCGAGATAAGACTGTCACAGCACACACCTCACTCCCCCATTCACACTCGCACCCAGCCAGCGTTCAGTAAACGATAGAAAGGGATAACATTGATACAACGAACGTCCATGCCGACTCGATACGTCGGCTTTTTAAAAATACAGTGTGTAAAAACGATAGAGCTGCTTTCCAGCTTTGACCGGCTGCTTCCGACTCTCTCAAGTCGCTGAGCAGCGAGGACCTTCGCTCATCCCCTGCTGCCCGCAGCCACCCCGCTCCCACCGCCGCCAACGCGAACAATCTTGCGCACCCACTCGTCAGCCCTACTGTTCGCCCTCTGCCTTCCCCCCACTCTTGCATCCGCAGGACTGCCATCGGGGCTCCACCTGCTGCCCATCCCCTCCTCTGCACGAACCGTCAAATCGGTCATGTACGAATTGGTGGGCGTGATCGTGGCCGCCTCGCTCTCCCCACTCTGCGGAATGAGCGGGGACGGCTTGGTGTACGCGAGGCTCGAGTCTGAGCACTCTGAGTCCAGGCTCGCCCTCGCCACTGGAGCCGGTTGCGGTTCGCCCTGCGCCTCGGCCGCCAGGTCCTTGAGGCTCGACGAGCGCGGGGTGATCGCCGCGCCTGCCGCCGACGCGGGCCGCATTGCCTCCAGCGGCGCACCCAGCATCGGCCCAGCTGGGTGCTCGATCGCACGCGGCGGGCTGACGAGGACCGCATTCGACGTGTGCTCGCGCCGCAGCTCGGGGCGCATCTTCTGCCTTGGTGTCGTTTGCGTGTGCGCGTACACGCCTCGCCGCACCGTGTCCATGTCCCCGTCGTTGCCGCTGTCCTCCTCGCCAGCACGCAGACGCGAGCCTGCACGCACCCGTCCAGCCTCCTCCACCGCCGGAGCATGCGCGAAATCCGAATACGCACGCACCATTTTACCCGGCATCAAGCCCAGCGCGGAGCCCGTCATCGCACCCACACCGTGCGCAGCCTGGTGCACATCACGCGGGATCCTCACCTCCCTCGGCGAACCCGGCCCAGCCTTACCGCGCTCCTCAACAACCGACAGCGGCAACCCCCTCATGAACGTCCCCGACATCGGCGTCGGTGGCAGCGACTCGGTGCCCACCGACGAACCATACGACTCGCGCGACGAGTTCGGCAGCAGCGGCGGCAGCGGCACCGCACCTCCAACAGGCGACTGCAGCGGCGAGGTCACGGGCAGGCGGCGGTCGCTCCCCGTGCGCGCGCTGTAGTCCTGCCTCGGCTGCCTGGAAGACGTCGAAAAGCCCGTGGACGACGCCGGGTCGATATCGCACATGGTCGACGTGTAGCCTCCCAGCGTGCGCACTGCACCGCTCGACGCTACGGGCAATAGCCCAGGGCGCTGCGGCGGCGACAGAGCGGCGGCGTCGTAGCTCATACCGCGCTGCATTGCTGTCGGCCGTGCCTGCTCCACTACCCGGCTACGCACAGCCGCGTGCGCGGGCAGCATCGCAGCCTGCACACCCGGCGACCGACGCTGACGGGCATCGAGCGGGTACACCGGGCTCATCGCGCTCTGTGGCGACAGCAGTCCACCCTGCGACGCCTGCTGGAACTGCTGCGGCTGTGGAATGCCGATCGTCAGCTTGCCGTTGCCACCGAACCCGGGGGGTTTGGGGCCGCCGACGCTCCACTCCTGCTTTTGCCTCCGGCGCAGCTCGGCGGGGTTGTCGAACGATTTCTGCTTGCGCAGCAGGCGCATGCCCGATGGTGGTGCCGCCGCGGGTCCAGCGGTATTGGTAGCGCGCATCGCGACACTCGACGGCTTGTGCTGGATATCGTCAACCGTCACCCCCCTCCCGCCCACCTGCGGGAACCCGTACCCACTCCCGCCGCTGCCCAGCCCAGGCGTCGACGGCAGCGCAAAGTTCGGCATGAGCGGCGAGATCATCGGCGGCGAGGGCAGGCGCATCCCCCCCGCGCTAGCCGCACTCTGAGCCGACGCAAACCGCTGCATCTGCGACGGCCGCGGCGTGGTGAAATCGTACCCCGCGCACAGTTGACGATCCTCCTCGTTCTGGGGTGTGCGCAGCTCGATGCTTGTATCCGCCGACGAGTCGTCCCATCCGGACATGGCTTCGAACGTCGAGTCTGCGCCGGAGTTGAACGACGCCGACGCCGACGAGGAGGAGGACGACGAGCGGTCGCCCGCTTCGCCCTCGTCCGAGGTCGTGCTGCGGTCGGTGTGCAGGGGCGTGGGGCAGATGACGGAGCTCAGGTCGAGGAAGTGCGGCTTGGTGGGTCGAGTGGCTGCCTTTGCGTTGGCGCTCTTCTTGGGCGTGCGGTATCTGGCGCTGAGCTTGTGGAACGTCGAATCGAGCCATGCCTGCTTAGCTCCGCCACTGTGCGCCTGCACCTTGTTGCCACCTGACGACAGCGGATCGGCGAGCGAGTGCGCATCCGCACGCTGCCGGTCAAACTCCTTACTCAACGAGCAGGTAAACGACATGATCGACGCCGCATCCGACGCCGGCCCCGTCTCCATCGCAGCCCGCCGCGCCGCAGCCGAAGCCGCCAAAACATGCATGTAACTGTCATCACTCGCGGTGCGCAGCATCTCCTGACTCGGCCCACCCAGTGGACTCGGCAGCGGGAAAAACGATCCCGTGGGCGAAGTCACCGCACTGCTACTCGTGCTACCGCTAGTGCTGATGCTGCGACTCGCCTCGCTGAAGTTCGGTCGTTTGGTCGAGCTCGCCGCAGACGGGCGGCGAAAACGCTCCCAACGGCTCATGGTTGGTGGTTGCGAGGAGGATGGGTGTGCATGGCTGCTCGAGCTGGCGCGCGAGGCGGTGCCGTCCTCGGAACTCGAGGCGGAGCTTTGTGAGAGGCTGGGTTTGTGTTTGGATCCCATGCTGTCGAGTGTGGTGGACGGCGCTAGAGCACGTATGCGCGCGCAGGGGGGTGTGGATTATATGCGGCCGTCACTGAGACATGCAGAGAGGATGATGATGATGATGCGCAGTCGGGCAAAGCTTCGGAAAGTGTGCGCTGATGCTGGAAGAAGGTTGTGGCCGGTGAATTAGGCTGATAGGGTGTGTCGCTGCGAAAGCTAGATCGTGAATCCAAAGCCTATCTCGGTGTATGCGCTTGAGACGTATGCGCTGGAAGCGAACAAAGTTTGGTGCGCAGGTGGGACAGAGATCTTGTCGGTAGCGTGCTTTTCAAGAAACGGTGGTCGAAGGAGAAGACAGAAGCGACTGCTGTTGTTGATGGTATGGAAGACGGATGGACAGTCGCTTGTTTAGAGATGTTCGAAGAGGAGCAAAGACAATGAAGAGAAGGAGCAGGCGAAAAAAGTTGGCGCTGTGTGACACAAGTCTCGCAGCCAGGCGTCGCCTCCAAGCAAAGAGAGCGCGACGAGTGGGTTTCGCGATCTCTCGAGCGGTCCTTGAAAGAGAGCGAGATGGCCAAACGGCAAGCCTCTTGTCGTGAGGATGATGATGGTGGTGGTGGCGGCTCAAGGACGGCTAAGCGGACTCGTAAAAATTTTCAGAGGCGGCCGGCGTACGGTCTTGCTTCTCGTCCACTCAAACGCGTCTTGAGGAGCAGCAGCAGCAATGCAATGCAGCGCTGCGCGCCTCGTGCCTTGAGCGGGCGGGAGAGGGAGGCAGGAGGAAGCGAGCAAGGGAGAGAGGGAGAACGGGATTCATGCCAAATGACAGCATGAATTGGAGCGGGGCTAAGAATCTCGTGCAGGTCTAGGTTTCGATGTTCAGAAACATTGCTTCCACGCCGAGCGTTGGATGGCATACTGTAGCAGAGAGGTATACAGTACGCCATCCTCCAATCGCACAGGAGGCTCGCCACTAGCTGACCCGCTGCGACCCCCAAGTCCGATTGAACTCTAACTTATCCTCACCTCCAAAACCCGAACGCGAGGCTTCAGAGACATGCAAGGCTTGCTTGCCATCATCGTAAAGGCGAATGGCGCGTTGCGAACCGGGAATGTAGCGCCAACAGAAGGGGAGGCGTGAGAGCGAGTTGCGCAGGGCCATCAAACACTGCCGCGCCCGAGCCTCAGAGAGACAAAGTCCAACACTTGGGCAGAGCCAAAAAAAAAAAAAAAAAAAAAAAAAAAAAAAAAAACATTGTATTGAGGTCACTGTTGGACAGCTGAAATGATGAATACAAAAAAACGCCGAGGCTGACACTACAAATCGCGTCAAGTTTGCATGCATGAAAGGGCAGCGCGGCTCCTCACATTCCCATTGTCCTCTCTCCCGTCGAACTCCTGTTTCTGGCCATCGGTTGATCTTGGTGGGCACAAGGAGGCTCGCTCGCTTCCTCTCTCAAGGAGGCTCCCCGCGACAAGGGTGTACAAATGCCGTGCAACAGAGACATCGCAACAAGCTCCCTTCCGATCGCGACAGTCCTCTAGAAGTGCTTCACTCGAGAGCAAAGCTTCGAACAAGCTTCTCTGCAGCACAATAGGCGCACGCAAAAGCTTAATCAGGGCAGAGAGCGGCTTCTCGTCATGAGATCACAATTCTCCCTCAAACCTCTGCGCAGCTCAAACTCCGCGCGCAACACCGACCCACACCGACCCACGAAACTTTTTTTTGTCCCTCCAAAATTGTTGAACGCCACTCTCTCCCCATTCTCTCACTGTTCTAGACCCGCGCGCGCAATGTCAATAACGTGCGCTGAGGAGGATGCTTGGCAGGCTGCTGGTGATGTACGGCGCAGAGCGAAAAGGGTGAAGGGATGCGATGTGTTGGTCTGTCTCGGCAGGAGTTTTTTTTTTTTTTTTTCTCCAAGACGCGTAAGCACAGAAGCGAGACGCGTCGAGGGCGAGGTGTGAACCGTGACCATCTGAAATTTTTTGCAGACGCCTGCATGGGCTGAGTTTGCATCCCTGCAGCGTGCAGCATCGCTAACGTAGGTCACGTAGATGCAGAATTCATATAGATCCGGAATTTCAGTGCTTTTAGGGTTTGGGCACATCACCAGTGATTCCAAATTCTACCATGATCACTTCAAGCCCTTTGCACACACCACTTCCACTTGATCAATCATGCTGTGTAGCTTAGTATGTTGTGTAGTATGACTATCATAGATGCTTGCTATGTGGTTGTATTGTGACATTGAGGACTGTGTGGAGCCTGAGATGGTGCTGAAGATCTGTGAGAAAATTTGCTTTACATTTTGGGCACTTCACCAGTGTAATTTTTTCAAACTCCTCCTCATCATCACTGATGGCGACCACAGCATGATCCGCTTGGTCAACACCCCTCATGCTTGGTATCGTTGCATTCCTCTTGATCAGGAGCTGGTGATTATGCAAAAACATTTGACCTTGCTGTGCCAAAATGTTGAGCTATTGGCAAAATCGATGTTTTGAGATTTCGGGCACTAGAGCAGTGTAAATAGCCAAAACCTGGTCTGATCACTTTAAGCTGCTTTTTGTCAACATTGTTGGCACTGAAGGTGGTGGTATGAGCTGCTGGGTGTATTCTGTAGCATCATAAGAGTCTCTCTGCTGAGTTTGAGGTGCAGCTGTCATATGTAAATGGTGTGTAGATTGCTGGTTGAAAAGATCATGGTGATGGTTAAAAATATAGTGATGAGCAGGCTAAAACAGTGAGGGTGTCTTGGGCTTCATCTGAGTCAGAAAGTACATCTGGAACGGCAACTGAGTTGGAGGCTGTGACCTGCGGCTGGGCACCATTGTGTTTCCTCTTCCAGGGTCTGTTGCCAGGATTGAGAGGTGGAATTTGTACATCTGCACCAGTGGTTCTCTTGATTCTCTGCCACCACTTTACCACACCAGCATTGTCGTTTGCAAAACGTGGGTCATTAGGGATGCAGCCGCTTTGAATCCAGGCACGGTAGGTATCACGATTACGTTGTTGATGTGAGCTGAAGTGGCTGCCGATATTGCTCAGATCATCAGAAAGCGGTCTCGATTTTGCCCCAGAGAGCGCATATGTTACGAGTCACTGCCTTGGAGGCTTCCTTGTGTTGGAAAATGAGTCAAAGACCTGGCTTGTGTTGTCGATTGGGGAGATTGGCAACTATCTGGACTTAGCGGTTCCTGACAGTGGTTGTTGGTACCAATAATCCGGAGTATGAACTTGGAATTGATTATCTTGGGTGCGTATCACTGATATGATTTCAGTGGCGTAATAACACGGGGAGAAATAATTCTTTGTGAGCCTGGTCGACGACGATCTGGTAGCTTGGACTTGTGCAACTTGCTGAAGGTGAGACTATGTGGTTGAAGGTGCTGTATTGGGGTAATAGGCACCTATAACCAAATTAATGGTAGAGGAAATCAGGTGTTAATTCGATGAGTTTATCATCTGATGGTACAGTACATGATTGCCTTATATATATGCGACGGATGAGCTTTCTAACTGGTGTTTCTGGCCTTCCTTCCTGTGTGTTCCTCTTCTCCTCACTGTGTTCCCATTGTCAGTACAGACAACCCATGTTTGGTACAGACAAAGTGTGCTCAGCACGACTTGCTCCAAGCATCCCATGATCTCCTCCATCCTGACTCCAGTTCCTGGTCCCTCATTGGCTGCTGAGAATGGGCACACCCAATTGGTCAATGAGCTCAGCCAATGGCAAGGTCGATCATGCCAGGTTGGTGTGTACCTCTGGTCATGTTCAGGTAAAGTTGTGCAGTCGACTGGCAGTTGTGCAAGTCTGCGTAGCCAATGAATTATCAGCACCTATAAGCACCTCTCTGTTGCGACCCTTAGCCATTCGTCGTCTGGTCCGTCCAGGCCTCCTCGAGTGAGGATGGTCACCTCATTGGCTTGTCACTCAAGCCAATGACAAGTGAGCAGTGAATATCGGAAGTGAGCAGTGAGTGTTGGTTGTCACCGCATCATATATGTGCTGTGTGCTGAGCCTGCGTTGTCTGCTCGGAAAATGCATTGTTGGCGCAGACAATGCCAAGTGTGTGATGAGACAGGTTCCTGCTGAAAAGGTGAAGTAAAATCGCTTCGGATTTTCCAACAGGCCCAAGCTCGTGGCCCGCTGCAGGTTCATGTGGGACGAGTGGGGGAAACAAGGAGGAGGGTGGCCGACATGGCCAGGGGCCACAAGGCCACCGTATATAAGTAACGACCTCATGATGATGGAAGGGCAGCAGCCCATCCACTCTATCACATACATTCATTATTGTAAGCTCAGTCTTCTTAGTAGTATTGTCAGCTGTAATTGACTTGCATTGCAGCATAGCTCGTGTGATCGACAGTCTTTGACAGCTAGAACCTCAACTAGCATATGGCACCCACACCATTGCGGCACCCACACCATTGCGGCACCTACACTGTGGGTCTGGAACCTCCACCAGGCTCCTCTACACCATTGATGATGGTAGCTCGTGCCGTTGGCAATCAGCACTCGCTCAAAGTCTCAAGGTCACCTAGGCCTCATACAGGTGTAATACCAGTAATATGACATCGTCAGAGCATGCCGCGTTGCCTCTGAATGAGGTGGCCACAGAGGTCAGTCAGCTTCAAGGATACCGGCTCACTAACTTTGGGCTCACCCAGACTCGTAAACTAGCACAGCGTATTTACGAAGTCCAGCGACCTCGAAAGTTAGCCGGTTTTACCTACAAGACCGGAAGCCAGGTGCACAACCGCTGACAGATGGCTGTGTTGTCAGCGATGGCTGCATTGTTTGCTGCGATGCTTGATGACCCTCCAAGCTGGCTATCCTCCTCGTCATCCTCCCACAGCGAGAGGTAGAAGTTGAGTTGACTGTACCGCAGACCAGCATGCTTGTACTTCCACTCGACCACCTCTGCTGGCCGAACAGCACAAAAAGCGATCATCAGATTGTATACTGCCAGTTGCACTTGTTTGCGAGGGCATCGCAGGAGAAGCTGGCTGCCAAAAATGCCGTTCTTAATGAAGGTGACCATGTTTTTGTAGGTCGCGATGGGCTTTGGCATTTCTGCCTCGAGCCTGTTCTCCTTGATGACGGTGTGACACTCCAAGATCACTTGAGTATCCACGGCTTTGCCCATGACTCTCCTATAGGCTAGGTAGAGCGCCTGGAACTCTTTGAAGGAGGTACAAATCGTGCGTCTCTCCTCGCCAGTGAAGCAATGAGGCACGAGATGCACGGTCACAAAGAGAGCGATCATCTTCCAAAAGCCCCTATCTTGGGCAAGGCTGCGACGGGGTGGCTGGCCTAAGAAGTTGTCAGCCGCAAAGGGAGAATCGTCTCCATAGAGACGGGGCAAGTACACCTCCATGACGAAAAGCCGCAGGAAATCTTCTGCCCTGGATAGATCCTTGCAATATTTTGCCGACAGTTCTGGTTGGTGATGTGTGGCGACCATATCTGCATGGCGGCTTTCGAAGTCTTGCTGGATGGATGCCATCGTCGGGTTTGTTTTGATTCGCAATGCGAGACGCTGCCGCTGTTGATCGAGCTCTTCCTAAGGCAGCATGTTGCCGCCTCTCACAGCCACCGTTCGCTGAGCCTGAGCAGGCCTTGTAAAAGTGTGTTGTGCACACAGCATGATTGTGACGATTGATCTTTTGGGTTTTAGGCGATGATGACCTCGTTGGCAATCATGAACTTGTTGTCGATGATGACTTTGTTGGTAGAGATGACTTTGGTAGCGACGACTTTGGTAGCGACGATGACAATAAGAATGGATACAGTAGAAGCGTGTTGGATTCACTATGCGAAATCAGACTTTCATCTCATACTTGAGTACATCACTCCACAAAGCCCAACACTCAGCGGTGAGTGTTGGAACCAATCGGAAGGTCTCAAGATGCAATGCTCAGTCCTTGGAGAAATTCCTCCAAATTTTCCCACTTCGAATAACACAAAGTCACATTCTTATTGGCTCAGGTTTGAGTCTCAACACTCAGTGCTGAGTGTTGAGACCCGTGTCTGAGCCAATGAGGTCACAGTTTTGCGTTATTCAAAGTGGGAAATTTCGCAAGAATTTCTCCAAGGACCAATTGTTGTGTCTTGAGATCTTCCGATTGGTTCCAACACTCACTGCTGAGTGTTGGGCCTTGTGGAGTGATGTATCTGAGTATGAGATGGAAGTCTGAATCCGCATGGCAGATCCAACATGGGTTGCCACCAACGTGATCGAAGGAACATATACACCAATAATATGAGGTGATGCAAGCCGAGGATAATTCAACCGAGCATGCACCAGTGAAGAGCAGTTTGGGGAGGAAGAGGAAGGCAGGAAGAACAACGGAGTCAGCAAATGCACTGGCCAAAATTTGGAATCGATCGGCTCAGTTCTTCTGAGGAGGAAGAAAGCCATCGGTTGTCTTCCGATGCGGTCAAGGGGCCCAAGCACCCGCACTTGTGCCTACCGTGTCGGCTGATCCGAAATGCTTCCTCAGGCAAAAGAAGTCATGCACAGACACACAGACAGTAGCGGAAAAAGGGGAATGAGAATCGTCATTTGCAGTTGTGGCAAGGGTGAGCTACATCTCGGTAAGCTTTGCCAGAGGAGTGCCAATGAATCGAAGGAACAGAAGTGTTTATTTTTTTTGAAACACTTAATGGAACGGAAGAGGGGAGAAACCAGAGACATTGAAGGCCTTGGAGCCGTCGAAGACATTGGAGATATCGGAGACATTTGAGGCATCCAAGACACTAGCGGCGGTATCGAAGACACTGGAGGCATGAATGATATTGGAGGAATCGAAGTCATATAAGTCAGTTGTCAGTCGATTCCACAGAATAGAAGCAAATCAAAAGCACTTACACAACTAGGAGTCCTCGGGCACGCGAGACTCGTCAATGGTGTTATGCCATTCCAGCACGTCGCGCCAAGTCACACCGAGTTCGTTTCGGAACTTGAAGATTCTGGAATGGATGCTGTACTCCAGAACGACCTTTCCGTTGGACTTGTAGGCAGTGACGTTGTAGAGCATGGCGAGAGAGTCAGCTGGGTGAGGGTTGAAGTCCTTTGTGATCAAGTAAAAGTTCGAATTGTTCTTGATGATCAGCCTCGTATCACGATCATCGCCCGTATCGACCTCGGCAAGACGGTACTTGGTCCTACCGATGCTCTTGTTGAAGTGATTTTTGAGTATCTTCACAACAAGATTCATCAGCGTCGGCTCCTTGTCTGTGCCAGCAACCACAGTGAGCACGGTCGGAGTGAGGTAGTCTGTGCTCGAGAGATCCGTGTGTGCAAGGTATACGATAGGGCCCGCAGGGTAGCCAGTGCTGGGAGGGAGCCAAGACACCAACAAACTAGCTGCTGTGCCAAGAAGCAGTGGATCAGCTGGGACTTCCGTGAGGGGGGCGGGTCTAGCGGGCACTTTGCGGGCTCCAAGACCATGGTTCGGGTTGAGGGCATCAACGGGGTGCGCACTGATACCAGTCGAAAGAGAGGTCGAACCAGCTGCGTTGTGCTTGTTGATCGCATTGACTGGAGCGGCCTGGTTGCCTTGGTTGCCTTGGCTGCCTTGGCTACCTTCGTTGCCTTGGATGACTTGAGGCACTTTGTTGGTCTGGTTGCCCGCATTGGCTGCAGCAGACTCGTCAACGTTGACTGCGTTGCCTTCGTTACCTTCGTTGACTCGATTGTTTTGGATGACTGCATTGACTTCGGGAACAGTGGTGTGGTTGGCAGCGGAAGTGTCGTCCACCTGAGCAGCAAGAGTCGCGGCATCACTAGCGGAAGGACGGGGAAGAACCTCAATGACAGAAGTCGAGGTATCAGGGGCACCGAGGATAGCGGGGGCACTGAGGATAGCGGTGGAGGTATGAGCGGAAGCGGGAACGCTAGAGCCTCCTAGCATACTGTGGATTGAGCCCAAGTCCGTGTGCAGAACCGAGCTGGTGGTGGCGGAGGTCGATGCAGCTGGCGATGCCGAGGGAGCGTGATTGCTGAGGATGGTGTGGAGCACGTCCGCATCACCTTGAATCTTCTGGCACACCTCAGGATCGCATCGCTCCAACCACTGCTGAAGATAGAGCTGATCTTTGGGCGTCAGCTGGGCCATGGTGGTGGTAGGCGAGTGTGCGGAGTCTTGCTGGCGGACTAGACGGAGCAGAGTCGGGCGCAACGTTGGTGCGGACACCTGTAATGCGGGATGTGTTGGAGGTGTGGGATGTGTTGGTGCGGTAATCGAGTGCGGATGAGAGGTGAAGGTGATAATGACGACCGTGGTCCTGGTGGACAGAGCAGTGCTGCCGATGTGGAAGACGGACGATGCAGAGGTACGAGGGATGATGGACGAGAGGTACGAGATGGGAGGGTGGGGGAGAGACGGGATTGTCGAGAGGTGGTAGCAGAGAAGGAGGAGAGTACGGATCGCAGGTGTTGAGCAAAGAGTCTTGCGAAAAGGGAGACCGGCCTGCGGAAGAGAATGCGAACGCGGGTGATGAAGACGAAATAAACTTTGAGTTTGAGGGGCAGCTAGCACACCGCGGTCGTCGTCATTTTTGTGATTGTGATAGTGAACGGTCCCGAAAATCGACGGAATATGTGGCCTGCGATGCCTGCATTGGCCCTGATGCCTGCAATGCCTGCGACGGCTGTGATGCTTGCGATGGCTGCGACAGCTGTGATGCCTGCATTGGCCGCAATGACCGAGAGGCCAACCATCATCACGATAGCTGCTGTTGCACCGATGCAATGCATATCCTCTTGAGGTAATGAGTGCCATCACATCAAGCTGAGAGCCGAAAAGCACCTGGCGCCGTTACTTGCTGCTGTATCCAATCCGAATAGCGCAAAGAGACGAGAAGATCGGACATCAAATGTGTGTAGCTCACCACCACCACTGGCCAGACGAGACGAAGAGTTGTTGGATGGCGATAAGGATGTGGTGGTGGTGGTTGGAAAGGACCAAATCGCGGTGCATGCAATCAGACGAATCCTCCACCCCTGTGTGTCACAACAAAATAGTCGCTCTGCTGCGCACATCCCCACAAACAACGTGGCGCAGCGCAAAACCACCGTGCTCATGTGGCTAATTTCTAGTCTCTGTCAGATTCACACTTTCTCGCACTTGGGGTTGACAATTCAACATTCGAAACTCGAAAATCACCAACTATTTTTAAAAATTCCAAACTCCGAGCCATGCGACCCTCGCGTCCCCTGCCAACCCCGCTTCCCAACGGCCGCCCACCTCCGAAATTCCAAATCACCGTCAAAATAGACTTTTGTGGCAAGTACGTGAATTCCGCATCTACGTGAACTACGTTACCCCTGTCTCGTGCTGACTTCTTCTGGCAGGAGCGGGGCAGGCAGGTGTGAGAACACCAGTGATGGTCGCTTCGCAATGTGACGGTCTTTGAGCACGCGGCTGTACCCTGTATTGCGGTGCCGCTCTTCCGAGATCGGGCGTTTCTCACGGGCGCTGCACACTTCGATACCTCAGTCTTCGGCGCGTAGGAGGGTAGATCTAAGATTTGCGAGCGCTCAACATGGCAGACAACTAGCGTCTGTAGGTGAGCGAGACATATCGACTGATGGAGACTAGAAAGAGAGAGTGTGCAGATCGCTAGCATATACTGAAGGCAGCCAAGTGACGCAGCGCACCGTGTCGACACGCGTGTGCACCGTTGGAACCGAACACGCTCGCGCTCAGACGTTGACGAGCATCACGTAGTTCAGCGGCTTCGGAGCGTTGTCGGCAGCCGCAGCAGCAGCAGTCGAATCCGCGCGCTTCCTCAGGAAGCCGCCGACCAGCTCTTTCGCAGCAGCGGCGCGCTTGTACACGCCCTGCTGCGGCTGCGGCTGCCCCGGCTGGCCATCGCGCTTGTTAGCAGCAACGACCTCCAAGCCGGCCTCCACGCCATTCGGATCAGTGCCGACCTGCTTCGCGTTGGGATCCATGACGAACTCGCGGCACTTTTGTTCCTGCATGAGCTGCTGGATATCCTCCGGGCTTGGGGTGTAGGTCTGCTTGCAGTCGGGCGTAGCAGAGAAGCCGAGACGGACGTTATCGTCGTACGTGCCCAAGGCGGCGACGGTGAAGGCGCCGGAGTTCGAGATGCGCTGGCACCCAAACGCGTCGGGTACGGTGGCGTGCTTGTTGTCGACGTTGGGTCCGCAGGGGACGAGGATGGTGAATGAGGTTTGTGGCGAGGCCTGCGCCACGGCGAGAAGGGCGCCCAAGGAGAGCAGAATGGAGGTGTGCAGCAGCATGCTTGTCAAAAGCGCTGGTTGAAGCGGTGAGGGTGGGAAGGGGGAGACAGAGGGGGGCGGGATGCGGAGAGGCGAGCTGGTATATGTACTTTTTTACCGCACCTAGATGAGGTGCGCCTGCACCGCCTTGCAAGGCACACAATGCACTCGGCGTCCCAAAGGGTGGCAACCCCAAGCCCCTGATACAAAAGGCGACTTCATATGTGTGCCCGCCCAGTGCCACCGCGCCCGTTGTACCCCTCTCGCTTTCCGTTGCATCATCGCCCAGCAGCAGCACGTTAAACCCCACCACCAGCCACACAGCACTCAGCGAGTGTGGAAGAGGCTTGCATCTCGAGCACGTTCAGAGTGAGAGAGAAACGCCACATGAAATGGGGAGCGGTTCGCAGACGGTGCAGTTTCATCGCGATGCTTGCGCGATTTAACCGCTGCGAGAGAAAAAAGGGTGGCGAGAAATAGAGGTCCCAAAAAATCTCTACCGCTTCATCCCGATCGCGACTTCACCAGTGTGCCACTCGTGCCTCTCTCTCTCTCGTCATTGGAGCACAACAGTGCAACCTCAACCAGGCTCGAACGACTCAACCATCATCTCAACGTGCGCTGACGTTCCCACCCAACCGTTCCATGGGCTCACACACATGTTGGCTTGCCAACACCGACCCCACCACCACCAGCTGCCCCTTGACCCGGACACCGTTGCCTGCCCACACACGCACACGCTCTCTGACACACAGCACCGTCGTCATGCACACACACACACACACAGTGCCCACACCGCCGTCTGATGCAAATCCGAATTACAACTATACACACACCATCGAAAACCAAAAACAATGAGCAACATAAGACCCACGCGGTATCAGGAGAATGCAAACCAACGGTCCAAGTGTGTGTTTGATCAAGAAGCCGGCGCGGAACCCTCGTGCTGCCCCTCCTCTTCGACGCCGTCCTCCTCCTGGTCGATCATCGTCAGCCTCTTCCTCTGCTCCTTCTTCCTCAAACTCCTCTTGAACACGTCCGGCACCAGCCTATCCTTGACGCTCTTCTTCTTGCCCAGCCTGCCGCTGGGCTCGTCGGCGGAAAACGTGTACCCGCGGTTCGGCCTCTGCTCGCCGGTGAGCATGTCGTAGTGCGTGCTGCTGGCGCGCGAAGCCGTCTGGCGCAGGTCGTGCATTGGCACACCTCCTGGCGCAGCACTTGCGTCGGCGTCGAAGCGCGATATCGACGTTGCCGCGCGCACGAGCGGCGCAAACGTGTGGTGCGTCATGCTCGGCCGCCCATTCGCCGCCGATGCGTCCGAGTAGATCGCCCCATCGGCGTGCGCGTGCGGGATCGCCGGATCGCGCGTGAAATCGTGCCCGTTGTCCATCTTGTCCACATACCGCAGAATGTCCACATCGGTCGGATAGTACGACTGGCGCAAACACTTGGCCAAAATCCTCGGCAGCAACGCCAGGAAGCACGTCAACAACCCCACGACCCAGAACTGGATCGACGCGTACAAAAAGTGGTTGTTGCCGTACGAGTACGTCGACGTAAACGCCGCGTAGATCGGCGCAAACACGAACATCGCCACCGTACCCGCCCAAACGCCAACAAAGACAAACCAGTTCCACGCCCGCGCATCCAACCCCACAAACAGGTTCGCCACAAGCACCGACGCAATCGCCATCCCCGTCGACCACTCGAACAACCCCGTATTGTACCCATCGTTCCGCGCCGTCGTCGTGTCGTACGTATAGCACCAGAAAAAGTACAGCACCACCGACTGGTAAATACCGTCCAAAAAGTAAATCAAAAACGGCCGCAACCCGAAATAGGTGCGGTTGCGCGAGAGGTGGTACAGCTCCGGCACCTGCATCAGCACCTTATCGCTGATGTTGCGATCAAAGATGCCCAGGAAGATGACGGCGAGCACGGTCCACACCGCGTTCCAGAGCAGGATGTACACGTAGTCGATCGCCTGCGTCGTCGACCAGGCACAGTAGATCTGGAACCAGAACAGCGTGCCCACCTGGATGAACTGCTTGTAGAAAAAGTTGGTGATCATCACCGAGTTGCGGTAGTACGACCAGTGGCCATGGACGAGCACCAGACGCTTGAGGTAGCGGAACTGCGCGATGGCGTAGTCGGACGAGTTGACCGCCTGCAGACCTTCCTCGCCGGCAATACCCACGCCGACGTGCGCCGCCTGGATCATGCTGACGTCGTTGGCACCGTCACCGATCGCCAGCGTCATCACTCCAAGACCGTCCTTGATGAGACGCACGATCAGCGCCTTTTGCAACGGCGAGACACGGCAGCAGATGACAGCCTTGCACTGCGTCGAGATGCGCAGCAGCAGATCCTTGCTGAACTCCTCGCTCAGCGCATGTCCCAATGCCGTACCGTCGATCACAAGCGCAAAGCCGCCACTGCGCTGTCCATTGTCTTCGCCGACGAGCGAGGCCTGGCTGACGCTGCTGCGACGACGCGAGTGGTACGACGGCCTGCGCGACATGAACGACGATCGTCGGCTCTCGGACTCCTCACCCGGCGGCTGGTGCTCCATCTCCTTGAGCACCGCAGGTCCGCCAAAGAAGCGCACCACAGCCTTTCGCAGCTGCTCGTACGCCGAGTTGGGCTGGCCGTACTCACCGCCGCGCACGACGACCAGGTTCATGTCTTCGGTGAGCAGCATGGTCGAGTATCCGATGGCAATGGCAGTCTCGAGCTTGTCGCCCGTAGCAACCCACACGTTGATGCCGGCGCGCTTGAGATCAGCAATGGTCTCGGGCACACCGTCCTGCAGCTTGTCCTCGATGGCCGTGGCACCGTACAGGTCAAAGTCCCTCTCGAGCTCGCTGGCGACGGCTTCCATCTTGTCCTCGCGGTCCTGAATCGAAACGGATGCCTCGTGGAAGCGGTGCCTCCAGTCCTCGTAGTAGTCAGGGCTCAGCTCCTTGCCGCCGAGGCAGAGCGTACGCAGACCCTTGTTGGCGAATTCCTCGAGTGCGGCGTCGGTCTCCTGCTTGAGCGCGTCCTGACCTGCGCGAGCGCGCTCAAACATGATGCTGTCGGCGCCCTTGGCCAACATGAGCACCTGTCCGTCCGACTCGCGACGCACGATGACACTCATCCTCTTTCGCGCCGACGAAAACTCGTTGACAACGAGCAGCTCGTAGACTTCAGGCTCGCTCGAGAAAGGCGTCAGAATTCGGAGCGTCTGACGTTCCTTGCCGAGAAAGATGAAGCCGGCGTCGGCTGCAGCCTGGACCAGCGCCTGCTCGTCTGGACTTTGGGCCTGGTACTCGATGCTGCCGTCCTCAAGAGTCTCGACGAGCACCGTGTGGCAGAGCGCAAGGCAACGGAAAAAGTTGCCGAGCTGCTTTGCCTGCTCGGATTCAGAGTCCTTCAGAGCGTCCGTGAGCTTCTGGTCGTGGAAGGGCGGAATGTCAGGGTTGAGCGGCTTGACGTTGACCTTGGCGCCGTGTGCGTGATACGATCCGGAGCCCTTGAGACCGGAGGCGCCGGAGCCGTCATGCGTCGAACCGTCGTCTTGGTCAGAGTTCTTCGCCGTGGGCACGTCCGTGGTCGTACTGTCCGACGCGCCCACTTGCGGCGAGTTGGCCTCTCCATGGTAGATGGCACCAGCGACGGCACACTCGCGGAAGATCATGACATTCTGCGTGAGCGTGCCCGTCTTGTCGCTGAAGATGTACTCGATCTGGCCGAGGTCGTCCGAGAGGTTCCAGGACTTGGCGGTGGTGCGTCGGTTGGTCTTTTCATACCAGATGTCGTAGTCGTCGTAGATGAGGTAGGCTTGAGCGAGACGCACAAACTCGAACGAGATGTAGAGCGAGATGGGCACGATGTTCTGGAACGTGATGAGCGAGTTGGCAAACGCGACCAAGCCGTTGATGTGCGGGTTGTCGTCGCTGTAGATGGCGCCGTACTCCCAGTAGGCGTCGCGATCAAAGTAGTACTGCTCGAGCACGGCATCGGCAATGGCGCACGCGACCGAGACGGCAGCCAGGATGGCGAGGTTGAAGTAGACCATGGGGTTCATCTGCTTCTCGATCATGGAGCGCTTGGAAGGGGTGACACCCGAGTTGGCGATGATCTTGGTGTCCCATCCGGTCATGATGACGACGCCGATGAGCCACTTTGTGTTGCGGACGTTGCAGCCACGGAGGAGGATCTGATTGAGCGTGACGGGGCACTGGAGCGGGTTGCCGTTCTTGTCGAAGCGGTCGTTGAGGATGACGCTGGCGTTGAGGCGGTACATGTTGGTGTCCTGCGGTTCGGCGTCGATGCGCAGCGAGGCTCGGGCACAGTCTTCCGGGGTGCGGAGCGAGGTGAGCTCGGGCACGGCGTGACGCGCCTTGAGGTTGGTCTCGCCGTCGAGGTTCTTTGTCTCGATGAAGCAAGAGTCCTCCTCTTCGCTGGTGGCGCAGATGATGATGTCGGCTGGGATGGGATCGTTATTGGTGAGGTAGACAAAGTCACCAACGGCCAGATTCTCCCAGGTCTTTGGTTTCCAGCGAGGCGCCTTCTTGGAGTAGAACTCGTGCTCCTCCTCGGGACTGAGGATGCGACCGGCATGCCTGATGCGACCGTCTTCGAGCTGTTCGTATTCGGTGTCGAACTGGCTGTGACGCGTGGTGGTGCGGCGTGCGAGTTGGTGCGAGGGACGCGTAGGCTGGTTGGCCTCTCCAGGGATGGGGAGGTTGGCGTCGACGTGGGTGGTGCCATAGCCACCGGGCGCATCCTGGGGAGGCGAATAAGGCGATACGGGTTGGTGGGCGTGACCTTCTTCGGCAGCTGCTCCGGCCTTTTCAGCCATCTGCTTTTGCAGCTTGGAGGACTGATTCTTCTTGCCAAAGAGCTTGTCCCTGATGGAGGCAAAGAGGGCGGTTGCGCTCCTTGCATTGGGCTCCATGACGTTAGGGTTCTGCCAGCCACCGCCGGTGAGGGTCTTGACCCTGAGACGGTTGATGTGGCGATCGGACTGGTGACGCTTGATGTCTTCGTATCCGTCCTTGGCCATGGTGATTGCCAGCACAGCGAGCAAGGGCAGCATGGACACACCGGGGTTGATGGTGGTGAACTGCGGGAAGAACTGCAGGATGACGATGAGCAAGAAGAAGAGGTTGGCGACACGGCGGAACTGCTCTAGCAGATTCTTGAAGACAAAGTTGTAGATGGTATATTTGGCGGTCAAGACCTGGTTGCTGGCAAAGACGTAAGGGTATTGGGGATGCCCCTTGGCATTGAACGCTTCTGCGGGCAAAGGCTCATTGAAGTAGACGGAGCGCGGTGCGGGTGGTGGTCTCTCTTTCTTGAATACGGTTTCGGGATCGAGACTGAAGTTGGCGAGCTTTGCGCGGAAGTTTTGAAGCTTGCTCTGCTTGGAGGTGTTGGGTTTGGCAGCGGAGCCCGGCTCCTTGGAAGCACGCGGGCCAAACATGGTGGGCAGCCGAGGTGGCGACGGCGAGTCGCGGCGTGCTCACTTGCGGGTTGACGTGCAGCCGAGTGTTGGCCAGAAGGGGTCGGTCGCCCTGCGTGGGGGAATCTCAAGTCGCGGTGGGTCGAATGCACAACAAGGTTGGAAGGAAATGAAATGTTGATTGCTGGCGTCCACCCAGTCAGCGCCTTGGTAAATGAAGTGCGTATATGTGCCAACGAGCGAGAATCAAGAGCGTGCAGCTGCTGGAGTGATGCCGTTTGGTCGTCAAGAGAGAATGGGTTGCAGCGTTGCTTGCATCGAATGAATGGCGCCTGAGATCTCCCTTATGTTGGGCGAGTCAGCCACGGCTGCTGCTTGAAGATTGTCACCGAACGTGAGATCGTAACGTCACGCAACGTCCAAGTGATCGCTGAGTATAGGTAGAGAAGAGACACGCTGTGATGGTGGAGCGTGGATGACGATGGTGAAGAGAGGAAAGAGATGAGAAGCACGTCCAGTCGAGTCGAAAGTAAGCCTCAGCCAAGCTCAATCCATGAAAAAAACGTGTCTTTGTCGCGGTGCACATTCACTCACAGACCGAGTGTCACGAGAAATTGGTCAGAGACAGAGACAGAGAGACAGAGACAGAGAGAGGGGCAAAAAAAAAAGGCACACTCGGAACTAGAAAAATCTCCGTCAGCAGCTAATTTTGCAGTAAGTTAACGTGTATCACATAGATGTGGAATTCACGTAGGTGTGGAATTGAGGGGGACTTGCAAAATCTGGGCCTCAATTCCACACCTACGTGAATTCCACATCTACGTGATACACGTTAACATTATAAGAAAATAAAGCTAACTCGTCAACTCATGTACAGAAGTCGGTGTCAGTTTTTCAGTATGCAGATATGACTTACAACACTCAGCGCTGAGTGTTTAGACTCAGTGCTGTGATTCCTAAGTTGTGATCTTGGGAGAGTGTTGTGATGTTCCAGAGTCCCATGTGTGAATGATCCAGACTGCAATGTCGGGGTGTCAGTCACGGTAGGATAATATTGAGTAATGAATATAGTGTAGTGGCTGGAAGCTTTGAATACAGCTGTTGAGTTTCAACACTCAGTGCTGAGTGTTGAGAGTCACTCAGTGATCTTGGGATTGGTCGGATAAGTTAGTGATTTGATGGTATTTCTCTCTCATCTTTGTGCGTTCTTGGGTCCTTATATACATGTGAATGAGTTGGCCATCCTCTGCTATGAGGATGTGCCAACTGTAGCATAGTTCCCATGTTCCCTCGCTGAGTATCCATCGTGCTCTGATGAAGTGCCACACTCAGTACTGAGTGTTCAAAGTCTATCAGCGGAAAGCCAACACTCAGTGCTGAGTGTTGCTCCCCTTCGAGGGTGTCCGCAATGCCACTTGTGAGCTTCCATGCTCTCTGATTGGTTCAGCTCTCCCAGGTCCAAGTGCTATCTCTGAGTTTGACGGACCAAGGTGACTCGACTTGGCTTCATCCGGGTGTGAAAGTTTCCCTGGGAGGTTTGCCATTGGTCCATTGGGTGTTGGTTCCCGTCACCAAGTGTTTGTAGCCATTCAAGGGTACTCAACACTCAGTGCTGAGTGTTGAGACTCAAACCTGAGCCAATAAGAATGTGACTTTGCATTATTCGAAGTGGGAAAATTTGGAGGAATTTCTCCGAGGACTGAGCATCGCATCTTGAGACCTTCTGATTGGTTCCAACACTCACCGCTGAGTGTTGGGCTTCGCAGAGTGATGTACTCAAGTATGAGATGAAAGTCTGATTTTGCATAGTGAATCCAACAAATGTGGTTGGTGTACTTATGGGACAGATGTACTTGTGGGCCACGTCGGCGAAAACTGGCCATGCCTGGTACTCCAATTTCCCTGCCAAAATCCCCTGCCAAAACCGAGTACGAGGTGTGGCCACCTTCAACTGTTTCAGCCATTGAGGAAATTCAAAAATTTGCAACTCCACACCAGTACATTTTTTTGGAGTTACTTCTTTTTCAGAGCTGCTCCTGCTTCAACAACACCACAAACCTTGATATACATATGTCGACATGAATTATAAAGCTGCTGGTTACTACAATGGCCAGTTGAAAGGCTGCTGAGTGTCAAGACTGAGGGCAGGGTCGAGGAAGCCAGGGTCGGGCCTTGATGATGGCCCCACAACCTGCAACTGATCTGTGTTGTTGCAGAACAGCTGGTCATCACAAGGACAGTCAGGCTCCACCATTGGCTGCGACAACTGCTGATCCTGCTGTGTTGGGTCTTCAACAAGCAGATTGTTGCCAAGTGACATGATACCTGCAGCTGCTTGTTCTCTCTCTCGCCTGTCTGCTGCAGCCTGCAAGACGTCTGCCTTCGACTGCAGCTCTTTGATCCTTTCTCTGGCCTGTGCCATGGTAATCATCCCATCCTTTGAAAGCACCATCTGGTCTCCAGGCTTGGGTTTGTGGTGAGATGCCTTCTTCAATGCTTTCCTGTTTTCTTCCTGTTGCTGCAAGAGGTTGTGCTCTGCAGAAGACCCCTGGAATGCATTGATGAGCTTGTGCTTGAGATGAGCCTGGTCTTGCTTGTCTTTGACATTTTCAAACATATCGAGCATCTTGATGAAGGCCTCAACCTTCCTTGGAGTTGTCTGCTCTGCTGCCAAAGCAGGCTCTGGTGTTGCTGATTCTGCATCGCTTGTGTCATTGACAAAGCCATGACCAAATGCTCTAGCAAGGATCCAGTTGGCATTGGGTGAAACACTGAGACCAGTGTCAGTGAAGGCCTGCTTTGCTTTTGCCGATGTCAAGACCTTGCTGTGTCCCTTTGCATAGAGCTCCACAAATTGAACTCGGCCGATAGTGTCAGTGGTGAGACCAATGGAGTTGACTTGTGATGTGTATGCTTGAGCAAGGGGACCAAAGACAGCAACATCGAGAGGCTGCATCACATGTGTGACATGAGGTGGGAAGCACACCCGAACAATCTTTTGGAGCCAGCAGGCATCAAGGAAGTCGCTGGAGACATGTGAGCCATGGCCATCAATGAGGAGGACTCACCATTCCTTTTCTCGGCCTCTTGCTGGCTTGCTGTGTGGATCAAAGATGCGCTCAAGCCACATGATGGTGAGACTGTTGCTTGTCCATCCATTGGCAGTCTTTGCAAACTGCCACTTGTTTCCAATTGATTGCATGCGGCTGAACTCGCCAAAGGTGTGGATCTTTCCACTGTTGATGATGAGCGGGGGCAAAACCTGCCCTCCAGAGCCGATGCACTTGATGACTGTAGCACTTTGTCTGTTGCCTGGCATACCCTTGAAGCGAGACTGCCCTTTTTCGATGATGACTTGATGCTTGACCCCAATGCCAAACATGAAGCCAGTCTTGTCCATGTTGAAGATCATGTCAGACTTGATGTTGAATTTGTTGACAACCTCCTTGAGTCAGTCAACAAACTTGCAGACATTGTCTGGCTGCACTGCTTTCAGACAAGCATTCTGGACACAGTGAGAAAGGGTGGACTTGAGATTTGGGTGGATCATGAAGCTCTTCAACCAGCTCTGACCAAGGTGCTTATCCTCATTACTCTGCTTCCTTGCCAGGTACATGGCATATGCATGAATGTCAGCTGGAGTGAGCGGGAAGCCACCACAGGCGCAGGTGCTTATGTGTGTGACAAGAGCTGTCTCTACGGCAGGCAACAAGGTCTGCTGCTTCGAGTGTGCATCCTTCTTTGGGGTCAATCCTTGCATGTGGCGAGTCAGGGTTGACTTGGATACATTGTATGCACAGCTGCCTTCCTGGCGCTGCCAAAAGATCCTGCTTGAAGCTCCTGAATGGCTGTCTGGATTCTGGCCTCATTGCTGGCAGTGTTTGCTGCTGTGAAGATGTGATGGGCTTTGCTGCACTTCTGAGGTGAAGTAGAGGGTGAAGGAGATGCCATCTTTTGCAGTGTTGTAAATGTGTTCAATGTAGGGTCAAGGAAGGTTGTTGGTGAGCATGCAGAGGTGACATGTACTGGTGTGGAGTTGCAAATTTTCAAATTTCCTCAACAGCTGAAACAGCCTATGGATTTTGGAAAATCTCAGCAGCTGTTTTCGCCGACGTGGCCCACAAGTACACCTGTCCCATAAGTACACCAACCATGTTAGCGGCGAGCAGCAATCAGCAGGAGCACGTCCATTGAACCCTCTGCATGTCCATCTCTTTGCATTTGCTTGTTGTTTCTTCGGAGACTCGCTTCCCGAGGCTACTGTACTTGATTCAAAGCTAGTGACTGCAGATGCAGATGATACGCAACCGAGAAGCATGCTAAGGAACGAGCGAGGATATTTTCAGCACAGCTTGAGCGTGACAAAGAGGCTCAGAGACAATTCCGCATCGCCACGGGGCGCCTTTTGCCTCGTCTCGGATTTTGGCATCCGGCTGCAGCAACACGGCGGCCACGTTCGACACAATTTGTCAGAGACAGCCACACCAACCAACAAAAAAGACCAAAAAAAAATAAAAAAATAAACAACCCGTGGCTGGTACACACACGCCGAGTGGAGCTGCAGCAGTGCAGCACAGTCATTGCGCAGCTTTTTTTTTTTCCTCCTCCGCTCCGGTTTGTCGACTTTGCAGCTGAGCGTAAGACCTCACTTCACACTCCTAAGCGCGTGATTCTGTATTCACAAATTCAATCTTGCAATCAACTCGGATTCGAATTTGTAGTCTCGCAAAGACGCAGCTGCACGGTCTGCACGGTTGGGATCTGCCGTGCACACAAACTCAGCTGAAAGATCGGGCCGACGCAAAGCCTTTTTCTTCTTGGAACGTCTTTGACAGCCTCTCCTCGTGGTGTGTGAACGACAAGGGTCCAGCCTTGCTTTGCTTTGCTCTTGACTGCCACAGCTGGCTGGACAGCTTGCCACGAGACAAAGAAAGACGGCAGACAGGGTCCGCTGTCACGAGTGGGCACGCCACCAAGGCAGTTTCGACAAGCTTAGAGTTGCGAATATCCGATGCCCGTTTGAGATTTCCGCGGAGGTGCAACAGGAGGCGAGCGGGCGGGTCTACAGTAAGCACACGCGACGCTCCCTTTGGAAGGTCACACTCAATCACAACCTGCTCTGCTACATCGTCGTACCATCGTCGTCAAGCTGCCATTCGTCTAGACTAATCGCACAATTGCACCTTCACTGCTCGGCATTGAGCTTCTTTTGGAAAAACGCACGCACGTCTTCCTCGCGCACCACCTTACCCGTCCCCGCAAACGGCTTGAGATGCTCCCACAATGCATCCCTGAACTTGCTGTAGGCGTGCAACGAGTTGATCATCTTTTCTCGCGGCATGGAGCGTAGCGCTGCCATGCCCAAGTCGTACGTCGACGACGTGATCGACGCCGCATCGTCGTCGCGCACTGACGCTTGCGGGTCGGAGGGTGGCGCGTACGTCTCTTCGGCGTCCAGGACATGCGGGAGGTGGGTCCATCGAGCAAGACAGGCTGCGCACCGGCAGATGCGATCGCGGAAGTCTTCACTGAGGAAGATGTCGTATCGATGCTGCTGCGTTGATGTTGGCTCGCTCAACGCTGGTGTCCATTCGTCTACTTTGGACTCCGGCAGCGTGGCGACGACGCTCAGCGCATCGGGCAGCGTGCAGCCTGCGTCTTTGCTGACAGCATCTGTCGAGGCGCTTGAGCTTGCCACAGGCCGCACATCAGCATCCGACGTGCCTTCGTGCTCCACTTTGACCCGCTTCGTCTCGTTCTCTCCCGCATCGGCACCACCAGACTCGTCTTCCGCACGCCGCTTGCCCTCTCGTCGTTCTGCGCTTTCCACTTGCGAGTCATCGTTCTCACGTTTTGCGGGGGCGCCCTCCGCCGCTGTCGAAGACCCTCCCATCATCTCCGAGGCTGTTGCCATGGTAGATCGAGCCAGCTCGGCGACCGAAGACAGCAGTGCTCCATCTGTGGCAGCGCTGACCTCGGTCTGCGTCAGCGTCCTATCCGGCTCCATCGCCAGTCCAAAGATCTGCCAGCTACGCCCGTCATGGTATGGCCCACCAGCCTCTTGCAGCTCTTCTTGCGTCGGCACCTGAATCTTTGCGATCGAGTCGTGCTCCTTGACATCGGCTACGTCCTGACTCGGCGCAAGCACCATCCAGCCTTTGGCACCGGCGTAGCGTCGAAGGATGTCGTTGTTTGGCTTGCGAACGCACGCGTCGCAGATCATCAGGTCGAACAGGTCGTGGTCGATCAGAGGTGCTTCCACTTCCGGTGCAGTTACAGCCTGCGTCGATGAACCGCTGTCTGGTGCTGGCCGCTTCGCTACGCTCGGACGCAACGAGGTACAGCTCTCGTGCAGCCACTCTTCGCAAACGATGCACTGGAACATGGTCTCGTCCTCCTTCTCCGGATCGTACGTCTTTCCGCGTTCGCAGTAGCAAAAGCCTCCGTCAAAGTTGTGATTATACGCATTGCCGTCATTCTGCGGACTGAAGCCTGGCTTGCGCAAGCTGCACGGCTTGGCACCTTGCGGGTATTCGAGCTGCACGGTGAGTCGAGTGCATCGTACAGCACGGTTAGGTTCGTGTTGGCGATACAGGTTGGGCGTGCCGCAGTCGCAGCGGAACTTGCGCTTGTTGAACAGCTCGACCAGCTCGTGCTCGGCGTGGCACGATACACTGCAGCCGGCGCAGACACCTCCACCGCCGCACGTCTTGCACGCGTAGACAGGCTGTCGGATGTAGCCTCGCTCGTGCGTGCACGTGTCGAACTGGAACGGGATCGCTTCATTGGCCTGTGCCTCCAAGCGTGACTGTTGAGCGATCAGGTCGGCTGCGGTGAAACCGACTTCATCCTCGCCCAGATTCGGCGCGGGCAGCGACGGATCGGGCAGATGTGCTGCTGTGCCTGACGCGGTCGACGACGCGGCCTGTACCGTTGATGCAGAGGGGAGAGCAGGCGCCTTGTTGTCTTCGCTCATACTTGCTGTCCAGATGAAAGACTCGCGTCTGTGGTATCAAGAGGTCAAGAAGTGAGTTGGTGTTGGGGAGGCAGGAGAAGGAAAAGTCGCCTCTGCAGCCAAAGTTGGACTTTGGAAGCGTGTCGTCTGACAGGCGAATTTAACGCGAATGCGCGCGCACGCGCCACGATCTTCACCTCACGATTCAAGATCAACACACTTACAGAGCGCCTCGAGGCAGCCTAATGTTGTTCTCAGCAGCTTTTCATTGTCAACGACGCTACTGAGGATAGCCTCAAACAGCAGTCGATCAAGTGCAACGAGTGGATTTGGAACCGAGGACAGCCTTGTCGAAGAACGAGGGTCAAAATGTCGGGCTGCAGTCGCGTGTCTGCTCGCCCGTGGGACTTGCTTGGACCCTGAAGTCGAGCTCAAAAGAGAAGAGAGGCTCCTGACATGCGCCTGACCGTTCTGCGGATCTTGAAAATGACGATGTGGAAAGCGAGTTGTGCGTCGACCTTATCAGATGAAGGTGGGATCGCTCCCTTTTTTCCACTTGTTGCTTTGCTTCTCGCTTGACACCACCAAACTCACTTGTGTGTTCTGGTCCACCAGCATTCATCCATCAAGAAACTCAAATCGATGCAAACCATGCTGTCCAGACAGCGAGACTGGTGTCTCAGAGCTGCGACAATTCTGCTTGCTCTGTGCAGTCTTGGAGGGCATGCTTGGGAGACAAAGAGTGAAGGTAAGTGGTTAACGGCTCTTGCTGTCGAGCGAACCAAGAAAGATCGTCAAGACTGATGTCCTCTCCCTCGACTGACAGCCCTGGAGCAAGCAGTCAAGCTGGTCCATGACCCGCAACACTTTGGTGTCTCTACCTTATCGACCAAGTATCCAGCAAACCACCCAATAGCCGACTTGGCTGGCAGCGTCATGTCAGGCCCCGAATACTTTGCGCCATGCAATGATAGGTCGAGCTCGCTCCTCTACCTCGGGCTGACCGTCTCGCAGACCTGGAGGAACGTGCTCAACAGCGAGACCAAGAACGCCACGGTCAGCATAGCGTCCAACACGAACCCCGCTGTTCCGGATCCACGCCATACTTCCAAGCACGACTCGAGTCACTGGCAAAAGAAGCGACCTTCTTGGCGACGAGGCATGCCTTCCAAGCCGCGCGTCACCCTCTTTGGCCACTTTGACATTCTCAATGTAACTCAACACCCTGACCTGGCCGAGAAAGCGCTGAGCTGCTACCTCGATCACCATCCGGATGCGAGTCACTGGGCGCCCAATGCGACCGAGTCGCCACACATCCCTTTCTGGGCGCAATTCAGCGTCAACAAGGTCTACTGGGTAGGCGGATTCGGAGACGAGCACTACATCGGCTGGTTCAGCAGCGACGAATGGAATACGGCGTGGAAGGAGCATCGCTTGTCGGCATTGTCATCCTCTCGACACGCTGATGAAGGCCGCCAGCTCGAGACTCCTGCTCCCGAACTCGTCTTTCAGTGAAATGCGTATCTCGTTACAGCTTTGTTTGATCGGATCGCTGCTTGTGAGGAAGGCATCGTCGTAGAGAGCCAGAGCCGGGGGAAAATCGTATAAATGTTAGACCCAACGCTCTGCTTTACGTAAACTTTGCGGCTCCTTTTTTCGAATGGCTGAGTCAAAAAGTCACCAGACTCGAATTCCGAGTCGTTTACGCGCGTGTTCACGCGTTGAAGAACAACACTTTTTTTTTTTTTTTTTTTTTTTTTTTTTTTTTTTTTTTTTTTTGTAAATTTAGGGGGTGGGGGGGTTTGTATGAAACTTGGCTAGAAGACACGAGAGACGGCAGTGACGCG
>JALCCG010000257.1:0-30006 GCA_023212695.1 Sporisorium sorghi | reverse complement strand
AAAAAAAAAGAAAAAACAAAGCAAACAAAAAAAAAAAAAAAAAAACAACAAAACCCCAAAAACAAGGGGGAACAGGCACACCCACCCCCCCCCCCCCCTTCAGTGACTGCAATACTGAAACACAAAGCTGACATCGTCGTACGCCTGCTCGGCCCGCAGCAGATCGTCGTGCAGATGGTGCATCTCGTCCTTGCCGTAGTGGTTCCACGTGCTCGTGTCGCCGTACAGCAGCGCCTGCGCCTTGATAAACTGCTTGCCGCTCTTGCATCGCTTGCACTTGTACGTGTCGTGCGTGTCGCACGCCGTCTCTTCTTTGAATGTGAACAGCGCTCGCAGATCCTCGCCCGAAAAGTGGCGCGCCGCATCCTGTGCCTCGTCCACCACGCACGACGACAGCGACTGCTTGTGCGACTGTCGCTGCAGGATCTTCTCTTCGATCGACCCCGTCGCAATGAACCGATACACGAAGCACGACTTTTTCTGTCCATCTCGCCACACTCGTGCCAGCGCCTGCTGATCCGACGCCGGGTTCCAGTCTGGATCAAAAAGCACCAGCCGGTTCGCACCGATCAGGTTGAGTCCACATCCTCCCGCCTTGGACGAGAGCAAAAAGATAAACTCTTTTCCTTCAGGATCGTTGAATTGGTCCACTAGCTTCTGTCGCTTGTTGATCGTCATCGTACCGTCAAGACGGAACATGCCCCACCGATTGGCGCGGCACATGCGCTCAAACACGTCGAGCGTCTGCGTGTAGTTCGAGATGAGCACAATCTTGTCGTTCGTCGTCGCCCGGATCGTCTCGAGGAAGCGCTGCAGCACCATCATCTTGCCCGACAGCTCCGGGTTGACGTGGCGTCGGTCGCGCGGCGTGTAGCCTTCGGGGAAGTACTGCTCGCTTCCTTCGAGATCGCTGGGCAAGTCGAGCAGATCCGGATGGTTGCACAGCTTCTTGAGAATGCCGATCGCCTTGAGCGGCTGACTACCCGTACCGCGCAGCAGCTTCTTGATCTCGGGCGAGCGAATGAACAGCCGGTACAGATCGAGCTGGAAGGGCGCCATCTTGCAGAACACCACGTGCTCATACTTGACCGGCAGATACTTGGACAGCAGATCGTTGGTTCGTCGGATGATGAAGCGGCTCACCAGCGCAGACAGCTGGCTCAGCTTCTCGTTGGCCTCCTGCTGCTGCTTCTCCGTCGCCTCGGCGTCGCGTCCCTTGAGAATGGCGATCTCAAAGTTCTTGCGGAACTCGGTGCGGCTGCCGAGCAGCTCTGGGTTGGCAAAGTTGAGCAGCGCAAAGTACTCGGACAGGTCGTTCTGGATGGGTGTGCCCGACAGAATCACACGGCGGCGCACCTTGATCTGCGTGAGCGCCTGGAACGTGAGCGAGTCGGCATTCTTGAGACGGTGGCCCTCGTCGCAAAGAAGCAAGCCCACCTCCGTGTTGCCCAGCTCCTCCTGCAGGTTGCGCAGCGTTTCGTAAGAGACGATCATGACCGGCTGTGTGATGGCACGGCCCGAGGCACTGCACCATCGACGCGTCGCCTCGATCATCTCGTCCTTGCTCAGCTTGCCGTCCAGCGCGAGGTTGCCAGGCGCAGCAGCACCGAGCCACTTGACCAGCTCGTTGGCCCAGTTGCGCACGAGCGACGAGGGGCACACGATGATGCATTTGTCGATCGTCGTCTTTTTCGGGATGGGAGACTGCTTGAGCAGCGTCCACATGAGCGTGATGCACTGGAGCGTCTTGCCCAGACCCATCTCGTCGGCCATGATGCAGCCGTATGCGTTCTCGACCACCAGACCCGTGGTGCATCGGTAGAGGAACTTGACACCTTCGACCTGGTGGGGACGCAGCACCTTGCCGAGGCGCGGGTCGATGACGACGGGCAGCTTTTCGATCTCTTTCGCCTTGTTCTTGTTGAGGCCGAGGATCTCTGCGAGGCTCTTGTGCGGAGTCTGAGGCGGTGCGCCGGCCTCGATGCGATCCTCTTCCTCTGCCTGCTCTTTCTGGATCTCTGCCTTTCTGAGCTCTGCTTCGCGGTCATCGACGGTGGGATCAAAGAGGACAATGGCGTGCTCGCCCATGGGGTCGTGGAGGGGGCGAGGCGGAATATCGATCTGCCTCCTCGTGCCGAGCGCTGCATGCGAGAGTCTCGTCTCGACCACTTGACCTTGCTTGTTGGTCATGAGGGGCACAGAGAAGCCCTTCTTGATGGCGTCCGGTTTGACCTCGAACACATCCCACTTGCGTCGATCCACGTTGAGCGAGACGCCCGTGGCGTCGATGCCCTTGTAGACTCCCTCGAGCGTTTTCATGGCCGCCTTTCCCTTCTTTTTCGCTCCCGGTTTTCCGGCCTTGGCGTTGCTGTTGCCGTCGTCGTCCGAGTCGGAACCTGCACCTGCCTCGCCATCATCTGCTCCACCCGAGTCCATGCCGCGGTAGTCGACCTTCTTGCGCTTCCTGCCGCCATCGGGATTGTCTTTCTCGCGCTGGTTGGCAAAGGAAGGCGGCTTGAACGGTTTTCTGCCGAGCAGCGGACCGAAACCAGCTGCGTTGGCATTGCGCGAGATGTCTGCCAGCGGTGACGAGCGAGCAAAAGGTGAGCTCTTTGCTTTGAGTGGGGTCGTTGCGTCTTTGGTACCGTCGCCCGGAGACGGCGCTGGTGAGCCACCAAGGGCAGCAAGGATGACACTCCTGCGCATGTTTCACGCTGTCAAGTGCCTCCAGACGCTGCTGCTGATCGGCAGTAGGAGTGCTTTCGTAGTTGAAAGCAAGCAGTGACAGGATCACACCACTGTACGGACCTGACGTTGCTGCAACGATTGTTCTGGTAGCGAGCTAGTTGGTGATGGCAAGAATGGAGGTGAAGAGAGGATGAGAAGATAGAAGAGTGGTGAAAAATGGGGCACGCCACCCAAGGACCTGATGAGGCTCAGTCGGCCTCGCGTGCATCTCCACCGACTTGCGTGTCACTTTTTTCCTCAACGAAAAAATTAGGGGCAGCAGAACGCGACTTTGGGATTTTGGCTCGCAATTTTGGAATTCTTTCTGGCTGAGTCGGCTAGGAAAAGTGACACTTCGCCGTGTCGCGTAGAGAGTCACGCGTCGCTTCGACTTTTTCTCGTTGTTGTTCTCGAAGCAACTCTGTTCAGCAGACTCGTTTCGCTGGTCATCAAGACTCAACGACGGCATAATCACTGCAGTAGGTTCGCAAAGCAGCTTCCACAAACACACATTCCACACCACCATCTCACACGAATGTGCACGGTAAGAAGACAGGGACCGAAAGCGGTCGGTTGATCATCGTATTGGACAAGTGAGCAGTTGATTAGAGAGTTCGCATCAAGATGATCCTGGCTGCTGCGGCTGCGGCGGCTGTACCGCCGGCCCCGGATTCGACGCCTTGGGTTTAGTAAAACTGCCCATCCTCGCTGCCAGCGCTTGCGCCTGTGCCGCATTGGCCTGCGCCTGAATCCGCGCCTGCTGCAGATACGCCAAGTCCATATCCGGACGCGGCTGACTCCTCCCTCCACTGATATAACCATCCTCGTGGCGCACCAGCGGACTGCCGTACATGCGCCACTCGCTGCCCGTGCCGCCCGCGCCGTCCGGCCAGAAGCGCCGCCGTCCCGAAAGCGCCAGGGCGGTCTCGTAGAACCACTCGCTCTTCTTGAGGTAGTGCACCACCACCGTTCCACCGAATCGCTTGCCCAGGTATCGACGGCGTCGCAGCTCGTCCGCCTCGCCGTTGCCGTCCTTGTGGGTAGGCAGGGGTATCATGCGTGGCTGCATGGCTGCGCTGGCGAAAGACCGTTTGCGCTCCTCGGCCGCGCTGCGCGACACGCCGCCCGCGCCAAAATCGAAGCCAGGCACCGAGGGCAGATGCGCAAGAAAGGGTATATCGCGTCTTCTCCGTTGATGCGGCTGCAGATCGCCGTCCATGTTGGCGGCAAAGGGGTCCACCGGCTGACCGTTGACGCCGTGGATGTGTCGCACAGTCAAGCCTGTGGCGGGATCGATGCCGACCTCTTCAGCGAGCGTCGGGTGCGAACCCAAGTCGTCCAGCATGGGCGGTCTCAGCCGATCATCGTTGGCCTCAAACACGATCTGCTGCCATGGCACCCAGATCTGCGTGTCGTTGCCCTCTTCGCCGCGCACCCACGTGCCCGCCCATCGTCCCCCGCCCTCGACGAGCGCCTCGACCTCTTCTTCGATCGTCAGATCGCTGCGTGGCTCGACATACGGCGCATGCCACCGCGTCACGGTCGAGTACGACTTGGCTCGATGCTCGCCGCCGCGTCGTGCAATCTCCTGGTCGGTAAGCCCGCGTCGACCCTCCATCTTGATCTTCTCGACATAGTCCGGAAACAGGAAGCCGTGAGAGTAGGCAGTGCCCGCCTTGGGATGATCGTAGATCCAGCAGTGTTCTGACACCCAATGGATGTCGGATCGGTTCGGATGGAGGTTGATCCACTGAGCCACCTTCTTGTCTTCCTTGCCCGTGATGTGGTGCAGCACTGTCTCGTCATGCGCCACATACTGCACCAGATCGCTGGACAGGCCGTAGCATTCGCCACCCATGAACCAGTTGCGGATGAGGTAGCCCCAGTAAGTCATTTGACGAGGCGCTACGCGCAGATGGCGTTCGAGCTCTTCGAGGACGAGGTAGGCATCGTCGTCAGCTTTGACCACATAGTCGGCCTTCTTCCACAGCACCTGGTAGCGTTGCGCTTGGTCAACAGAACCGCCGAGCACTTCGCGTGTCTGGCCATGACCGTTCCCGTGCATGCCCAAACCTTGCTCGCCCAAGTGCGCGCGCGTCTGATGCTGCTGGTGGTGCTGCTGTTGCAGCTCGGGATCCACCGCACGCAAGAAGGGCACGGTGGCATTCTCTGCCGCCCATCGAAAGAAGGCGTGCGTCTTGCCTCTGTTCATGTTTTCGTCCATATCGAGCACCACGAGGTCGTTGAACGTCTCCATCTCGAGCGCGACTCGCCTGGCGTGTGCCTGGCGCGGCTTGCCAATGATAAACTTGACCTGGACATTGCTGGTCGGCGTGCCCGTGTCCGGATCGACGGGGACGGTGCGCGTTGCGTAGGTGCTGCGAATGAGGTGGCGGCGCTCGTAGGCGCTGTCGATGCTGAAGACGCCTACAAACACATCGACGGGAGCGAGGGCGTCGGCGTAGGCGTGCGGGAAGGAAGGTTGCTTCTGACAGTAGGTGCGCCAGGGTAGCGGCTCCTTGTCCGGATTGAGGATGTAGATGATGAGCTTGGTGACGGAAGCGACAAAGCTGGCGATGAGCACGAGTGCTAGGACGATGGTGACGGGATGGATGGGACCAAACACGGTTCGGAAGAGCTTGCTGAAGAACGAGACGACCATGGTGAATGGATGTGTCCATATTGGAGCTGACCTTCGGCCGCGAAGGCGATCTTTGGAAGAAGCAGCGGCCGAATTGGAGAAGAGGGCTTTGTCCGTCTTGGAGTTGCGATTCCATTTGGACTTTTTGAGGCTTCGTGGTCGAGTCGCGGTGAGCGGAGTGTAGGATGCGCCGCCGGACTTGATCCAGAAGGGCTCGCTGCCGCCAAGGGTTTTGGTGATGGAGCTGAACATGGACGTGGCGCTAGGATTTGCTCCGCTGCCTCGTCGTGCTCGCCGCAATTTGGCGCTGTCGTCGTATTCGGAGACATCAGATTCAGTCATGTCGGCGATCTGTTGGTCGGTGAGGTTGACGCCTACGAGCGGCGTGGGCAGACGGGCGCCAGGAGCTGCTGAAGCTGCGCGCGAGGTGGACGCAAGGGGAGTTAGGTCGCCATCGGTGGAGGATGCATAGCCGTTCGAGTTGATGTGCAGTCGAGCTGTTCTGTGCTGAGGACCTGAGCGATCGTCCATGGCATAGCTGTCGGGATCCGAAAGCTGGTTGACGCTGTACGGCGCAGGATGCGCATGCGAGGCGGATGGCTCCGGCCAGTACTTTGTGGCTGCAGAGGGTCCAGCCGCGGAAGAGGGGACGCCAGGATACGATTCTGCGGATGAACTTAGACTGTGGACAGAGGCATCGAGCGAAGAGCGCTCGTGCTGGGCGGCGGATGGATTCGAGCCGAGATTGACGGCCAAAGTGCCATCGACAGCGGAGCCAGAATGCAAGGTGGGAGCGTTGCGAGTGGCATCGCGAGCAAAGTGGAAGCGCGGTGGCTCGGTGGAAGGTGTGCGTGTGAATGGATGACGTTGGACGGTTGTGGGACTGGTTGGGCCGTTATGGTCTCTTCGCGGCGACCCGCGGCCGCCCGACATTGTCGTCGATGACCGTGTTTGCGTCAAGGAGATGGCAGCGAGTAGAGTAGATCCTCGGGAAGGAGACTATGAGCGTGTTGCGCTGCCGAGCATGAGGAGTGATGACGACGATGCTTGATGAAGGAGGTAGACGAGAAGCAACAAGACCGACGAAGGATGAAGTGAGTGCCCGAGATCGAGCACAGCCACAATCGTTGACAGCGATCCGTATCGACTAGGCGCGGTCGCAGTGCTCTGTAGACAAACAGGCGAAGGCAAGGCCGAAAGCCTCAAGGCGACGAGGGAACCGTGATGATGAGAAAAAGAAGCAAAGGATGGTTCGGATGCAGCGAACAAGAGAGGGTATCTGCGAATCGTGCGGGCGTGCGTGCGTGCGTGCGTGCGTGGCTTGTGACGTGATAAAGTCGACTTTTGAGCGCGTCATCGGACGCTCGAATCGGGAGCTGCAAAAAATAGCCATATGTTAGACCTCCCTAAGTGCAGCTTTCCACTCGAAAATCTCTGTCACGTAGCGCCTCCTCGTTCGACACTTTGAAGAGCCAGCCATCTTAGACATACAGTGCAAGGCAGGCCCGCCGATCACAAGCCACCGAACGTCACTTGCATGCTTGTGGCTCGTTCAGCTTGGTCGGCCCGGCAGATAGAACAGCAAAGCGCAGTCTCAGCTGTGATGCAACGACTACAGCACGGCATGGGCACATCGAGGCGCCCAAAAATGATATGGCTCAAAGGACGCGTGTGACGTGACCTCGAAGTATTTTGTGCTTGCTTCTCCCGCTCCTCCGAGTGCTGTGACTTCTATGAGTGGCTTGGTTTGGCAGCAGAGGTCGATCATCACCACCTGCCGCTGCTACTCGCCATTGGCAAGCCTGACCGGCTTGAATCGGTGCCGTGGCTCCCTCCGCTCCAGCTGTACAAGGACAGTCAGTCGATCCGGGAGGCCAGCTTGGCGTCACGGCCCTTGACCATCCAACATACATGCTCTCGCCTCTTGCTACCGCCCCGCATCCCTAGCCGCTCAGTTCGTCCGCAGTACGGCACTCGTAGATGTTGTTTCGTGAGGCCGTCCTGGGCTCGTTGTTTTGCCTGACCCTCTCTGTCGACTGAACTTGCAGCCCAGAGAGATCTCCCACAGCCGCTTCATTGGGGATCCGAGCTCTGACAGCTAAGACACAAGGTGAGACCGCTTAGCCTTGTCTCGTCTAGACTGACCTGCTCTTGCTTGAATCGTCTCCACCATTTAGCTCGAGATCCGTTCACACTCTCACCTCAACACCATCTTCGTTCTCCCAACCTAACCGTACCTTTCTCCTCAACCACTACCTCATATTATCTTTACATTCGTTTCAACCATCATCAACTAGTCACACAAAGCAGGCCCACCGGGTCGCCGTCTCGATCACCACCTTCCCACACCAGGTACATCACAGCACGCACCGCTGCTACTCGCAGCAATCCCACTCGCACCATGTCCGGCCTAGGCATCGACTTCGGGCATGAATCCGACGCCTACTCGACTTCCACCACCACCACCTCGGGCTTTCACAGCCGCACGCGCGCGCACATGATCCCCAAGAAATCCTCCATGAACAAGCTGCGCGGCGCGCGCCCCAAGACGGCCGACGAAGACGCGCGCCGCGTGCGCATTGTCTCGGGCGAGCCGGACGTGCTCGGGCACGGAGCATACACGGATGAAGACTTCATGTCGCCCTGCACTGAAGACGAGGTGAAGGTGCAGCCGCACCAGCTGCATAGCTTGAGCGCAGCGGTGGCGGCGATGGGCGGGTACACGACTGATACAGCGACGAGCGGGGCGGAGACGGATAGCGATCAGAGCCCGACGCTGACCGAATCGAGTGTGACGAGTGCCGACAGCGGGGGGAGCGGGGGGCAGAGGATCGGGAAGCAAGCGGTTCAGCCTGGCAGGGTTGCAGCTGTGGCGGGAGCGGGTAGAGCTCGTCCGATGTCGGAGCAGCATCTGACGGCTGCAAGGGTAGTGCAGAAGAGCACGAGCAACACGAGCCTCGCCTCTGGCTACCGCTCCGATGGGGCGTCCAGCCTGGGCAGGTCGGCTGAGATCTCTCGTGGAGCGGGACGCAATCGAGTCAGTATCCGGGGTGCTGCGAGCCGTCAGACCGCCCTCCAGGCGCGGTTGGGTCCCAAGGTCCGACCTCCTCACACCTCGTCTGCAACGAACGGCGCTCAACGCCCAGCGTCTGCCTCCGACACCTACCAAGACGCTACCTCGGAGGACGACGAGACCGAAGTCATGGTGCCGGATGGATTCGGCGGTCATACGCGTGCCAAGCAGGCCCGATCCCGACCTTCCACCGCAGCCCAACCTTCGCCCGAGCTGCTCGAGCGAATCGATATGACCGGCGAGCCAACTGCGTCGGACACCAGACCAGCTGCAAAGTGGCGCGTGGGCAGCTTCTACGGCCCCGATGGATCCGAGACCGGCCGCATCGACCACGAGAACAACACCATCAGTGCGGCCACCTCGCACGCCCCTGCCGGCTCCGACATCAGTCCTTCCGCAATGCAAAGCTCACACAACTCCGACAAGTCCTCTGTCTCGCTCGCGCGCTCGCACACCTCGAGCCAGGGCCCCAAGGCCAGCATGATGCAGAGTCCTAGCGCCGCCACGGAGCTGCACGCGCCGCAGCACGACGATAGTGAAGCTGCGAATCTGGAGGGGTCCACCAAGGCGGCGGCGCAGGAGCAGAACCGGCGCTCGCGCACGTCGCTCGCCAGCGTGTCGATGCGCAGCAAGCGCGGGCTGCAGGGTCTGGAGGAGGCCGAGCGCGGAGGTGCGCTCGTGAGCCTCGACAACTACCGCATGACGTACGATACGGGCTTGCCGATCCTACCGCACGAGATCACGGCACTCGATCAGGATAGTGTCATGGGCTCGGTGCGGCTCGGTGCGGGGGCGCAGACGATGAAGACGTCGCTCAGCCAGGGTGGGTTGCCGACGATGTCTGCGTCCGTGTCGAGCCAGCTCAGCGCTTCGACTACAAAGCCAAGCGGCATCGATGCAGATGCAGCGAAGAACGGCGGCAAGGTGCGAACGCGGCCACGCAGGAGCCTGTCGGAGACCAACGTCAGCGCAGCTGCGCTGCTCGAGCGCCACGGCACGCTGCTCAGCACCAACGCCAACCCTGTCCGTCGAGGCAAAGAGCTCAACCGGCTGCTCGGCAACTCGGACCGCAAGCTGCCCTCCTCCGCCGCCAAGCCCGTGATCCACGACGGCCTGAAGCGCAGCAATGCCGTCGGACCCAACGTAGCGCCTCCGCCAGCGGCGCTCGAGCAGGGCAAGGCGAGCAAGGCGCGTGTCGAGGTCGACCTGGTGCTCGAGTCCGATCTCGTCGTCGAGGGCGGCACGCTCCAGGGCCGCATGCAGATCCGTGTACGTAAAGGCTCGGACAAGGAGGGCAGGGTGCTGCTCGCCCAGCCCAAGATCCGCGTTGTGGGCTTCGAGGAGCTGCTGGCCGACGATACGCGGTACATCTTCTACCACCACGCGTCGGTGATCGATGGCGACCGCTCGAGCAATGGGCCCAGTGAGCCGTACTACCTGCATGGCTCGCCGACGCTCTCGTCGCCTGAGACGGGTTCGTTTTCCGCGCTGGCGTGCTTTGCCGCCGGACCGGATGCGGAGGGGTATGCCGAGGGCAAGGTGGGCTCGCACTCGATCCCGTTCTCGCTCGAGCTGCCCGTGTCCAAGGGCGCAAAGGGCAGCTACAGGGGCAAGAATGCCGTGGTGCGCTACATTGTCATCGGCTCGGTCAAGCTCAAGTCTGCTTCCGGCGGCAACCGATCCATCGCCCACTTTTATCGACATGTGGATCTCTTCCCCTACCTCAACCCGGCCGTGGTGCTGTCGAGCGCACTCAAACCCATCCAAGCGACCAGCTCCAAGGGCCTCTTCCTGGGCGGATCGGGTAAAGTGCATCTCATGGCGAGCCTGCACCGCAACACGTGGGTGGCCGGGCAGCGCGTCTACGTGCACATTGGCATCCAGAACGAGACCACCAAAAAAATCAACGGCATGACGCTCGCGCTCATCCGCACCGTGACGCTGTACAAGCCGCGGCCGGAGCTCAACCTGGATGGGCAGCAAGGGGCAGCAAGGGAGCTGGATCCGGATGCATGCCAGACGTCGACGACGCGCAAGAAGATCGCTGAGGAGGAGCTCGAGATGGGCCAGAAGGGCAGTCGTGGCGTGGTGACTGCCAAGGGGTGGTGGACGGGCGTCGAGCCGGGCCAGCGGGTCGAGTCGTCGCATTCCATGCATATCCCCGCGGATGCGCTTTCGATCTCGCGCGGCCGCCACGTCGAGGTGGTGTACAGCATCAAGGTGTCGATCGGCAGCGCGCTGTCATCGGATGTGTCGGTTGAGCTGCCCATCCGCGTGATCAACTTTGTCTCGCTCGATCCGCCTCCGCTCAAGAAGGTGGGGAGTGGCAAGTTCAGCACGGATGCTACGCGCAACTGGGCCGCTCCTGGTAGTGTTTTCAGCGACGCGAAGTCTCCGCCCGGTGCGAACGCGACCGGTGGCGACGCGGACCAGATGGTGGCGCGGCTCAAGAGCGTCGACGCGATGCGCTCGCCAGGCAAGACCGAGATCTCGCTGCAGAACTACGACCAGCATCAGCATCAAGCGGCTCGTCTCCTGTCGCCGGGCGAAGTGGCAGCAGAGCAGACGCGACGACTGCAGCATCAAAAGTCGCTCGACTTTATCAACCATGCCATTCGCAGTGCTGCCGCTCGACGTGGAGTTGACGTGACGCCGACCACCTCCAGCTCGTCGGCACGCACACCGAGCCCGGCCGGGCTGGGCATCGGAGTCGGTGGTGGTATCGAGAGCGATTCTGCTTCAGACAGCATTACGGGCCACAGTCCCGGTGGCAGCAGCAGCACCGACGACGACGGAGGAGACGAGGAAGGAGACGACACCAAAACACCCCTCGCAGCCACGCGATACACCTCGACGGCAGCTCAGCCCATCTTCCCGCCAGGCTGCGAGCCGTACACGCAGCACCACCACGCCGCACACCAAGCCCAGTACACCGGAAACTACTCGCAGCTGCCCGTCACCCTCCACCTGCCCGGAGGCATGCACCACATGCAACAAATGCAGATGCAGATGTACCAGATGCAGATGGGCGCCAACCCGGCCTACGTCCAACGTACCAGCTCGGGCTCGGCCGCGGGCGCGGGCGCGATGCTGCCCATGCTGCGCATCAACAACGCCAACGCGGTGTCGCTCGACGAGATCGGCGACGACTACGACAACGACGACGAAGACGAAGAGGGACAGGCGAACCAGACGCTGGCGCTGAACGACGAGTCGATGGCCGAGATGAACATGGTGATCGGCTCGGCTCGACTGGATTATGAGGAGTTTGGACAGTTCGATGACAGCGTGCAGGCCAGCGATGTACTGGAGCATGGAGATACAGATGAGCATGCGCCGATTCTGGGGCAGGTGAGGCAGCACGACGATACGGCCGAGACGGATGGATGGTCGCTCCGTCGTCGAGGCTCCGCTGAGGATGGAGAGGACGAGGCCGGCGCTGATGGTGACCTGGGTCAGGAGGAGGCGGATGATGTTGCTGAGGTGTCTACGATCATGCAGGCCGTCAGCATCGCGCCCGGCGTCAACGAGGCGCAAATGCAGGGAAGCACAGCTCCTCCTCCCTCTGCCGCTTCCGCTTCGTCCTCTACCGTTTCTCCCGTCGCTGGCCTACAGCGCCCTGTAGCGCCTCCGCACATCCCTACGCGTGGCGATTCGCGCTTCACCTCCGCTCAAGACGCTTCCCACACCAGCAACGTCACTCGACCGCTCAAGATCAACAAAGAGGCCGCCACTCTACTCCCGCAGCAAGTGATCCGCGCCAAGGTCTCGACGGAGCAGCTGGGAGCCAAACGTTCTTCGACCGGCGTCGTTCCTCTCGCCTCCAAGACGGGTCGCGTCGAAGGCGGGGCACAGCAGGCGCTGAGTGCGGCCAACCTGAAGCGGCATTCGGACAGCCTTTCGTACCGCCACCAACAGCAGCAGCAAGCGGCGGTGGTGCAGAGTCGTCATCGATCGACGCACTCTGTGACGGGGCTCAAGCCGCTGATTCTGAAGTCGAGGGCAACGACGGGGTCCTCGGCTGGGTCTCGTACGCCTGATGCAGGGATGGCGTCGCCTCGGGACGGGGGAGTTGAGTCGCCGGATAGCGTGGCGAGCGATATGCCTCAGATTGGCCAGGCTCAGGCGGCACGTGCAGTGCAGACGGTCGAGGGCAAGCCCACCGCCAGCCCATACAAGGAGACTGACCTGCCTCGATCGTCGACGCTGCAGTCTCTCACAAAACCCGCACCGGCACTGCGTCATTCGGACAGCACGTCGTCACTCGTCAGCGAGACTTCCACGGTCGAGCCTGCCGGTGCGCTCTCGCGCTCGCACTCGACGCACAACCTGCGCGGCGCGGCGATCATGGTGCCCTCGGTGCGCAACAAGATCGCCATGCTCGAAAGCCGCAGCGCCGCGCTGCGCGAGTTCACCGGCACGAATCAGAGCGCCGGAAACAGCCCCGCAGCCAGCCCGCTCAAGGCCTCGGCGTCGACGGGCAAGGTGGCCCAGTTGGCAGAGAGGGCCGAGAGAGCCTGCAGCTTGACGCCGTCCTCGTCGGCGAGGCTGGGCAGGAAGGGCAGCTGGATGTCGAGCGCCGAATCGGAGGATGGTGCCGGCTCGGTGGTGAGTTCGGTCATGACCGTGCCGGAGTACATGAAGACCGCGGGCAGTGGGTTGGCGAGCTTCAATGCTCCGGTGCTGCGCAACCTGTGAAGAGGCAGCTACAAGCTTTCCGACCAGCTACGGGTCTTTGATCGCACAGACAGCATTTCGAAAGAACAGACGAACGAACACGGACACACTCGCGAAAGCTTCATACGTCTCAGCATAGTCAACAGTTTCGCTTCTCATGGACGATCTTTCTTGTCTCTAGATTTCGTCTTCGCTTTCTCTTGTAGATACCTTTCCATTATTCGTGTGACGCTGAATCGTATGAAGTTGACTCAAGCAAGAAGGAGGTGCAGGAGGATAGTGTGATCGAAAAGGCACTTAGCTGCAGATGCAAGTTGCATCAGAAGGCACGTTAGCTGCTCTCCTTGACTGCGGCAATGGCCGGCAGAATCGCATGTGTTCCTCGCGGTCCTCGACAAAATCCCTGACCCAGCCTCGGGTCGGCTTCCCATTGAGACCTACGTCGACCAGCCAATTGGCTTTCGATGAAGAGTTGAAGCACGGCAAGTCGAGAGACAGAGCCGGCTTGTGTTGTCACCGAATCGTTGCAACCTGATCCTGAGGCTTTAGGGACTGAAGTTTGGAGGTCATCGACGACCAATGACGCTTCCTGATTTCCACTTTGCGTTCGAAGAATGGTCCAAAGCTGTGCAACAACAGCGAGTCGAGGCTGGGGTTATTGATGCGACTTTTTGCAGCCATGAGGCAAGTGGCTGCTGAAACTTGGGCCCTTTTCTTGGAATTCGCACTCCGACGAAGGCAAGGCGTGCTCAAAGCTTCTGTCGAGATGCCGCTCTTTTTTTCGTCCTTTTGCTTTGGGTCGGTGGGCGAGATTGAGTTTGGCCATGTGTCTGTCTGCTTCCTCTTGGCAGGGAAAGGCCGGCGTTTCAGTCGTTCATGGCTCGAAGATTGTATCTTGCCCCCCCCTTTTTCGTTTGTCCTGGACAGATACAGTCCCGAAGCGATGCACGAAAGGTCGGATGCGAGCGTGAGAAGCGAACAGAGACACGGGAGCGCCGATCTCTGCGAAGAAGAAAGGCAAAAAAAGGTGGGGGAGGCGAGGCAGCCTGAGACGCCGGCAGCGAAACGCCTCTTTTTTTTTTGGTTCAGGCTCGGCTGTGCTTTGTCTTTTCCACCGAAAAGGGACAGACAGACAGTCTCGATTGGCGTTGGTGGCCGGCTCGAATGCATGGTGAGTGGCTCCCTCGACCTCCGTGGAACTCGCTTCTAGTTACACAAGCGTGACGAGGCGCATCCTCGATCTTGAGCGCAACATCGAGTGTCGCGGCTGTTGGTGCTGCTGCTCTTCGCTTGGTCGGAGATCGTACATCGTCACACCATTCTCACCTGCTTCGACTTACTTTGCTGTGTTCCGCTTGGGTCCGTCTCGACGATCCCATTCTTGTTGAAAGCCGGCATTTGAAATCCACTACGTTGATCACGACTGAGGGGTGACGGCGACAGTCGAGTCGGACGCTGGCTTGCTCGGTTCCTGGCTGCAATCAGCGACGCCAACAGTGCGGATAGAGGGTTGGAGACAACGCAGCCTAGAGCGACATCTCACCAGTAGTCTTTACTTCGGCGTCCGAAGGAAGAGACAAGACATGCCAGGGTCCATCTGGGCCTAAGCTATCTCTGCCAAGATGCAGCAGAAGGCTCCGTTGTCCTTCTCTCACTTGTTGAGCGCGGAGGAGCAAGATCTCAAGTGCGGCATTCTAGCAGGCATTGGCGCACTGCCCAACGGTCACCGTGAAGTTGGTTGCATCGCTTCTCTCGTTCTTTCTGCTGTTCTTTCGGCATTTGGAGGTGTGGATCGCCAAAGCACGTTTTCGAGAATAAAGCGCAGGAGGCGATGCTGATGTCGGTCAACTCTAAAACAAGTCTGAGGTGATTGCCGTTATGCTGAGCAACGTTGGCAGAAGATCCCGGATCATATCTGGGGTAAGGAGTGTGAGGAGGAGGAGGAGAAGGAGAAGGAGGTCCGAGTCAAAACGGTGAGCCTGTCTAGACCCCCAAATCTACTAGCTTGCTTTGCTGGCTGTGCTGTTGCTGGAAGTCCCCCTTTCCCCGTCCGTTGGGTCATGTGTCTGTCAGAGCCCTCATCACACTTTTGTCGCTGAACAAGCTTCTGGTCGGCCTCAACAAAAGGCTGAGCTTGAGGCAAGGCTTTTGAACTTGGCTGGAGCATTATTGCCCCAGCGAGGCTGTGACCGTAAGCTGAACTTCGGTCGGATGGGCTCCGAGGCGCCGTGGTCATGCCTTGCAACTGCGACGGCGACCGATGCCGATAGCGTGGTCACAAGCAGCAGCTGCAGCACAACTTTAGCGGAGCTTTGATGCTGATAATCACAACGTGGGAAATCTCTCTTCGCCAAGGCGGAAATTCCGACGGTCGCTATCAGCAGGAGGAATCGACGCCGCCGCTCGCAACCATCTGTAAGCTTTCGATTGAAAAATTGGCTCTGATTGCCCTTCTCCTCTCAAAACGAGAACCTCGACTGCGAAAATGCGATCCGTGATCCTCCGCTTTGGTCCGTCGTTGTCGCCGTCTTCGCATCGAAAGAGGAGAAGAAGAATCTCGGTTAAGAGGGTAGGCGAAGTGCGTGCAGCAGATCGTGATTTCAAAGAGCAAACACTCGCTCGACAATGCGTCTTGTTGCCATCTGCAACTGGCTATCGACGCCGCAACGCCAATCTTCACAGCTAAGAGTGATTAGTGTGTTTGCTAGAGTCGATCTGCGGCCTTGGCGTCGGCGAGGGAGCGAGCACACAAGCTTGTGGTTCGAAGGCCCGCTGTCCACCGTCGCGTGTGGTCCCGCTGCCATTTTTGTTTCATTTTAATGCCGCCTCGCCGCCCGCCCGATGACCCGCCCGCCGCTTTCTGCTGAACAGGAGGAGAAGCGGACTTTGGAGCCGCAACCGAATGAGCTCGTGGCACTGTGGGCTGCTGCGCCGCCCTCTTTCCCAAAAATCCGGAAACAAACAATTCAAAATCAAGCCAAATTGAAGAGGAAAATACAAAGAAGGGAATGTGATTTAAAAAAGCAGAGTCGACATTTTCAATTCACTTCCAGCAATTCAATTCGATCCATACAGTACCGCAGCAGCACGCGGCAGCAGCAGCAGCAGCATCGAGTACATTTTCTCAAGGTTGGCTCTCTCTCGACATCGACCCTTTCGACATCTGTACGCTGCGCATCTTGGCATGTTGTAGAATCTGAGCAATGTGCTGCCCTCTTCCAAGTCAAAAGGAAGAATGCTGCTACTCGGTCACGAAGTAAGCCAATTGAATTTTGAATTGGGATTGCGCGGTGCTTCTTCTTTTGGCCCCCTTTTTTCCTCCTCCTTCTTCTTCTGGCTCCAAGAAAAAATTTCAACGCAAGCGAGATTTTTTCCACGGCTGTTTTGCTGCAACGACCCCTCTTTTTTTCTTCTCTTCCAATTCTTCTGCAGCAGCAACCTTGATTACAGGCATGAGTGTGCCGTTGACTGGCAGCAGCAGCATCAAGCGGTGCAGAGCTGTGCTGTGCTGGCACGAGTTGACCGGCTATCACTCACTACTCCTATGCACCGTCGAAGCTCAAGGTAATCTAGACAGGCGGTGCTTGACCAGGCTGCAACGGCCGGCTCCTCTGGTCAGTTGACCCTGTGAGCGAGTGAGAGGAGTCTAGCGCTGCGCACTGTAGCCAGCACGAGAACGTGTGTGTTGCTAACTAGAACAGCAACTGAGCGAGTGGGGGGGCGCAACACTCACAGTCAAGGCTTTGGTTGCGATGGAAGGCGCACCACCACCGGCTGGAAAGGGAAGACGGAGAATCGAGCTTCTTTTGGCGGCAGCAGATGGTGGAACAAACAAATCCATCATCAGCCTTTTGAGGCTTGAGGCTGCTCCTGCGCTGCTTTGAGAGATCACACGGCAAGAACAGCCAAATTCAGAATCAGATTAAGCTGCAACAAAGCTGCAACCCTCCGGCAAGGCAAGCAAGCCTCCTTTTTTTTGGAACATTTTTTGGCACTGCACACCGCACAAACGCACCGCAACGCTCTGTTTGACGGATGCCAATCTTCTCGTCTCAGTTGCCCCTCCCCGTCACCACCATCCACCAACTCCTACTGTATCCTCCCACCCGCCCATCCCCACACTTTCTCTTCCCACTCCCACTCCCACCCCACACACATACATACACACGTACGCACGGCTTGCCGCTCCTCGCCTTCATCTGTCTCCCGACGCCACCAATCAACACAGCCACCAAACCGTTTTAGGCGCTGCAGCCGACTCACCCACCTGCAGCTTAGAGTGACACCTAGACCCAGCGGCGGTCACCGAGTCCCCTGTGCGCCATTTCTTCTCTTTACTGCGTCCGGACGCCACTTTAGAACAACCGACTCGTTTCCGCTTCCGCTGCCATCCTCCCTTCTCCCCATCTTGGCTGTGCATCCGTCGGTGTCGGATGTGCCGCAAGCTTGGTCATCGCTGCTCCTTCGCCTCGGATCGTCCGTCTCTGGATTGATCGATCGATCGATCGATCTTACTATCATCGACAGCAGCTAGGTTGAGCCCAGCTGGTGTGTTCTCGCTCGGCGTCCCATTCATCGTCTCTTTCTTCTTCCCCACCACGCATCTGTGCCTGCCGTCGCATCCACCAGCTTCCCAACTCACGCCCGCTCGTCACTCCGCCCGCCAACAGATCCCACCGTTGCTGCCGCTCGACATCAACCCCCTTTTCTCGCCTTTGCATTCTAGCACTTGCCAATTGCCGCAAACACGACGCCTTAATTGTATTTACGAAGCTGGTCTTCCACGACACACTGTAGCTCTAAAGCAACGAGCCATCTTCGCCGCCGCCTCCATCAACGCTTCGCAACACCTTTCCACCATCCCCAGCGTAGGTTCCTCTCGGGGTCCTTACGCCGTTGCTCTCTGCCCAACACGATCTCTTCTCAGCAGCCGCACTGGCCAGCGGCGCTTCCAGACTCAGCCGGTCCCCAGTCCCATTCATCGGGTCCACCTCCTCTCACCTCGACCTGGAGCAGTGGTCAGCTGCCTTCCGTCTTTGAGGACGCCGACACGCTCGAGTCCGCTCCATCTTCGGCCACCTTTTCCACCCAGCCATTCGAGCCTCAGTCCAACACCGCCTCTCCGCTGCTCCACGATCAAGGCTTCTCGCTCTCGCACCCTCGTCGACGCTTCACCAACCCTGACGCAGGTCGCACCATCAAACCTTCGCCTCCACGCCATAGCTTTGGCGCTGCTCTCGCTCCGCCGCTAGCTCCATCCAACTTTCATCACTTTTCGCAGCCGGGTCTCGGCGTCCCTCATCACAACGACGCCAGAAGCCGTCCCCGCTCGCCTGCTCCGCTCAACCTGGTGTCCAACATGGACGCCCCTCCATCTCAGCCACAGCAGCTCGTCCATCCTCCAGGAATGGATTTGCAGCTCGGCATCTCTGCAACAGACATGCAACAGCAACAGCAGCACTTTCAGCATCATCATCAACAGCAGCAGCAGCAGCAGCCGCAACAACAACAATCACAGCAGCAGAATGCGCAACAGCAACAGCAACAGCAGCAGCAGCAGCAAACCCACTCTGCACTGGCATCGCCTGTAACAGCAAGGTCCGAAGGCATGCCCGGCTCTCAAAGTGCCGACGGCAGCATCGGCAACCAGCCATCGCAGCAGCCATCCACTCCGTTGCAGCTCCAGACGCAGAATCTTTCGCAGCAAACGTACGCTTCCTTGGCTTCCCCCATGCAGCCGCAAAACAGTGCACAGCAGTTGCAAATCCAGCAGCAACAACAACAACAGCAGCAGCAGGCCATCCAATCTATGCAGCTCGAATCGCCGCAGCACACTCAGCCACCGCCCAACCAGCAGCAATCCCACGCCGAGCAGCAACAACAACAACAGCAGCAGCAGCAGCAGCAGCAGCAGCAGCATCTTCAGGAGGCACTGCAACCGCTCTCGCAATCCCAGATGATGTCCGCGCATCCTTCGCAGACCATGGCCCAGCCTGTAGCGCCGCCAGCCTCTTCGGCCATGACGGACGACGCTGCACAGAATGGCGTGTACGCCGGCATCCCACAGCGACCGTCCATGGCAGCGCATCACCGCTCCCATTCCTTGGGCTTGCATTTGCATCAGATGGCGTCGCAGTCCATGCCTCAGCAGTCCGTCCCTGCTTCGGCCGAGAGCCTCCAGGCGTTTGGCTGGCCAGTGGCTCCTTCGCAAAACGAGCTTCTCATGTCCGCCGCACCTGTTCAGGCCTCCGAGCGATTCACCCCCAACCACCACCGAGCTGCTTCGCACAGCATGGCCCACAATCCGGGCTTGGGCATGCAGACGCTCGGCCTCAACATGCAGGCTATGCCACCTACGCCCGTCGACATGGCCCACGCCCAGGCGTCCACCAATGCCCAGGCTCAAGCACAGGCACAAGCACAAGCTCAAGCACAAGCACAAGCGCATGCCCAGGCTCAGGCCCAAGCTCGTGCGCAACTGCAAGCACACGCTCAGATGCAGGCACAGGTCCAAGCCCAAGCTCAGGCGCAGGCGCAGGCTCAAGTCCAGGCTCAGCTTCAGGCGCAAGCTCAGCTTCAGGCACAGGTACAGCAAGCGCAAGCGGAGGCGCAGGCTGCAGCTCTTCGTGCCGCCTCGGCCTCAACACAGCGGCCTTCCACCGAGCATTCGGAGCTGATGGATCAGATCGCCAAGTTGTTGGACGATGTCGTTCTCCAGGCGAACTCGGCTCGAGAGTCGTTCCACAACGGTGACGGCATGCTAAGCAACCGCTGTCTTGGAGATCTGCAGAAGGACCTGCAACACATCCAGCATCTTTCGCATCAGAAGTTTGCCCCGCCTGCGCCCACTTCGATACCTGCCTTGCCGCCCACCCCGCAGTCTTCGCAGCCGTTTGCCAGCGCCTCGTTCCCCACACAAGCCATGCAGCCATCTCAAACGCAGAGTCTGGGTCCTGCTCTGACTCTTGAGCAGAGACCGCCCCCTCAGCAGCAACAGCAGCAGCAGCTCGAACAGCAACAGCAAGACATGCAGCCGCTGCCGAACCTGACACTCAGTCAAATGAAAGGTGCAGATGGCGAAGCTGGGCACTCAGGCGGACCAGTCAGTCCGACTGCACGCAAGCGACCGGTCCAGTCTGACAGCGATCTGACCGAACAGCCCTTCAAGTCGTTGCGATCTGAGACTGCTACGCCGCTCAACCCTCCCGCAGCGCCTCCGTCCGCGCCCCCGACCGTCAGTGGCGCCGCTGCTGCTCTTTCCCATCTGCAACCCTCGATGCCGTCCCAGAGCGCTCCGATGAATCAGATGGCCAACGGCAGCATCGTTGGCGGATCGTCGCACCCTCTGCTACCGCAGGCTGCGACTACGCTGTCGAGCGGCGTACAGTCGCTCAACGCATCGCCCTCCACGCCTCAGACGCCCTTCGAGTTCCCGCAAGGTCCCGGCATGGCTGCTGGTATCGCAAACGGCAATGCCATGGCTCAGTCTATGCCTTCGAGCCCGGCCATCCAACAGCACAGCCACATGCGCGGAGGCTCGTTGCAGGATGCCATGACCATGACTGCCCAGCCTGGCCAAAAGAAGATGTCCGCTCTCGAGGCTCAACAGAACGGCGATCGTGGCCAGTCCAAGATGGCTCGGAGCGCTCTGCAGATGTCGGCCATCTCGAGCAACAACACGTCGGCAGACCAATCTGCCGTCGACTCGGGACCCTCTTCGCCAGAGGAGTCGTTCAGCAATGGCGACAGCGGCGACGAGGGTGCGGCGAATGGCGATGCTAACCAGGCCCACCTCACCAAGCATCGTCGACACCGAAGCAGCGGCTTCTTCTCGAGCGGCGCTTCGTTCGATTTTGCCGTTCCAGACGAGGCAGGTGCCGGAGACGCCTCGATGGCCGGTGCGGACAAAAACGGACCCAGCGCTGCCATCTCTCCCGAGCTTCGCAGCAAGCTCGAGAGCATCTTCCACAGTTTCCTCACCGCTGTCTGTTCGGACCTCGAGATCACCGACGACCGCGGCGAGCTGCTGCATCAGACGCTGATGCCCAAGAAGATGGCACGACTGGACGAGTCGCCCGACTTCCGTCCGTTCAAGTTCCGCATCCAGGCCTTCACCAACGCGTTCCAGGCGGAAGTGTACCGCAACGGCATCACGGAGGCCGAGTGCTCGGTCAAGAAGATCAAGCAGTTCCTCTGGACTCAGCCATATATCTCGCGATTCAACGAGGACGGCAAGAAGGCCAAGTCCAAGGGCAACCACATTTGGATCGTCGAGGCCAAAAAGATTCCCGAGGGTGGCTGGGAGTTCCGCGAATTCAGCCGCAAGATCGCCGGTGCACCCGAGAAGATCGCCTACGTCGGCCTCAAGTGGACCTGGCCCCTCAAGGTGTGGGACCCTCAGGCGTCATCGACGAGCATCAAGGCCGTGTTCTCGTGTAACAAGGTGCCTTCCTGGATCCAGTGGGAGGAGAACAACCGTGTGCTTTCTGGCACGCCTACAGCCGGCAGCGAGAGCGGCGAGGTGAGCGTCACTGCGCACTACGTGCACGGCGGCCAGCTTCACCAGCTTCAGCACTCGTTCTACCTGCAGGTGGCATCCATCGCCGCAGACGAGCTCCAGGCCAACGACGCGGGACCTTCGGCAGGCAACGCGGCGCTCGCGACTCATCTGGCTGCCGCAGGCAACGGCGCTGCTGCTGCTGCTGCCGCTCAGCCTGTGATGGCTGCCGCTCCCGTTGTGCCGGACATGCTGCAGCATGCGATGCAGCCCGGTCTGCCTCCTCCTGGTCACGCCTTCATCAACGGCCAGCCGCCGGCCAACTTTCCGAGCGAGTCGATCAACCACCAGATCGTCGAGCCGTCCAAGGTTCCCGCTGTGCTGAACGCCATCTCGTTCCCCTTCACGCCGCCCGTTCACGCCGACACGCGCCCGCAGTACTTCCAATCGCTGAACAACGAAGCGGCGATGCTGACGCCGCAGCTCTCGGATGTGGCCGGCACGGGCGCTGATGCGACCAACGCGTCGTCGCAGCTGTCGTCTGCCATGGCATCGCCGATGCCCATGTCTACGCAGCTGAACCACAGCCCGTTCCAGAGTGCGCCGGCGAGCCAGCTCGGAGGCATGCAGCCCCTGCAGGCGCCCGCCTCTTCGCAAGCGCTCCAGCAGCAGATGCAGGCCACCAACGTGGCGATGCCGCCGCAGTCGGCGCCGATGGTCGCATCGCAGCCCGAGGGCCACCATCTGAATGGAGGAGGCAAGGCGTCGAGCGAAGAGATCCAGGTGCATCAGGTGCGCAGTATGATCGAGAGGAAGCAGCAGGCGCAGGCGGCCAACTTTATGCTGTCGATCCCATCGCGCAAGGCGGCGATTGCGGCTGAGGCTGCTCGGCCCGCGTCGGGTCAGACGACGCCCATGTCGTCGATGCCGACGGACATGGCGGCGCATTTGCCGGCGCTGAGCTCGCTGCCTCCGAACGAGTCGCTTGCGAGTGGCATGGCGCCGAATGCGATCACGGGCGACTCGACGCTCTCGCCCGCCCTGAATGTGGGCTTTGAGGCGATGGGGCAGGTCGGGATGCAGCTTGGGTTGCAGAACGACCCAGCGCAGCAGCAGCAGCAGCAGCAGCAGCAGCAGCAGCAGCAGCAGCAAGGCCAGTGAAGTTGCTGCCCGCTCTAAAGAGTCTCGTTGCTTCTGCTCCAGTCTAGAGCTTTGTCTGTCGAGGACAATTGGGTTTCCGCGTCATCGTTCGTTGCATTGCAAACCTCTGTATCTTGTGCTAAGTCTCTCTTGTCGCTGCGCATTCGTACCACACGCTTAAAAGCATCTACCCGTCGACCCAACCCTAGACGGTCCCTCGTTCATCGGGGACCCTAGAGCCACTCTCCTTCGTCATTCTCTTCTCTTCTCCAGCTCCTAGCAAGCTGTGCTCTTTTCTCTTTTGTTCATGGGCCTTTTAGTTCTTTTTTCTTCACATTGTCAGCTCTCGACTCTCTCTCCCTCGTCTTGTATCCTTTTTAGATCTCTCTCTCTCTCTATCTCTCTCGCTTTCTGATCTCTTTTGTCACTAGATGTCATGGTTTGGCAGTAATCGCCAGTTTCTCTTCTCTTTCACGAGTGCGAAGTATGGTGTTCTTCTAGCGCTTCTGTGAGTGCAGTGAGAAGTGTCTCTTTTGCGGGCTGTGCTCAAAGCACGGCGGGTTGGCGCCTTTTCTCGTACGATAGACGAAATGCTCGATTTTCAGAAGTGAATCAGCGAAAAATGCGGGCGAAAAAAGAGAAGGCAGCAGAAGATCTGTCTTGCTCAAAGCGACGATCGCCGGCAGCCGGCCACGGTGTGGATCGGAGCACAGCGAGAGGAAGAAAATCGCACAAGCCGGATCTACGCGTTGGGGCAAGTTCTTCTCTTCGCCCGCTGTCTCAATCTCAGTGTGCGGATGGAGCCTTTGAGGGCGTCTGCGCAGCTTGAAGTGAGATTGTATGGCGTTTTGAGTGGTCCGCGAAGATGAAGTTTGGAAGGATGGACAAAGTGAAAGTGCGTCAGAGTGCCGCGTTGGATGTGCCAAGTGTAGATTTTAACCCGCACAGAGCCTATGAAAAGGGACAGAGAGAGCGAAGTGACTTGTGCGCATTTTTTTACTCCACAAGGCGTCCACCCGCATTTGTCTCTTTCAGTTCTTCTTGGACCGCGCTCGCTCTTTCACTCTCCCACCATCGACCACCACTCACCTCTTCTTACGTGGATCTCTCTTCCTCAACATGGCTACTACTACGACTCGCGGTTCCAGGGATAGCCCCTTCCCTCCTCGTACGTACCCTCGCGTCCATCCTAAGCAGTCGATTCGAAGCAAAGTTTGCTAACCCCGTCTTTTCTCCCGTTTGTTGTTGCGTTTGCAGCCTCGGAGAGCGAGGTGAAGAAGGAGCTGCACATGAAGGGCGACACGATCTCTGGCGGCTCGTCCTCCACTGAGCTGTCGTATCTCAAGAGTCTGGTTGCGCAGCTGAACGACAAGATTTCGCAGTTGGAGAGCAAGGCTTCGTCCGCTGTTTCGTCCATCACCGGGTCCTCTCCCACTGGGGTGCGTATGATTCTGATCGGCCCTCCTGGCGCAGGCAAGGGCACGCAAGCTCCCAAGATTCTCGAAAAGTTCAACAACTGCGTCTGCCACCTGGCGACGGGCGACATGCTGCGCGAGCAAGTGGCCAAGCAGACCGAGCTCGGCAAGATGGCCAAGAAGATCATGGACCAAGGCGGTCTCGTCTCGGACGACATCATGGTCAGCATGATCAAGGACCAGCTCGAGACCAACCCGTCGTGCAAAGGCGGCTTTATTCTGGATGGCTTCCCGCGTACAACCCCGCAAGCCGAGAAGCTCGACGGCATGCTCCGCGCCAAAAACCAACAACTCGACCACGCTGTAGAGCTCAAGATCAACGACAACCTCCTCATCTCCCGCATCACCGGCAGACTCGTCCACCCCGCCAGCGGCAGAAGCTACCACAAGGAGTTCAACCCCCCCAAGAAACCCATGACCGACGACGTCACCGGCGAACCGTTGATTCAGCGCTCGGACGACAACGCAGAGACCCTCAAGAAGCGCCTCGCCACGTACCACGCCCAAACCGCCGCCGTGACGGACTATTACAGGAAACAGGGCATCTGGTCCCCCGTCGACGCCAGCCAGGCGCCCAAGGTCGTCTGGCAGAGCATCAACGCTATCTTTGAGAGCAAGAAGCAGCAGCAGCCTGCCAAGTAAGAGAGCGAGGTTGCAACGAACAGACCTTGCCTTGCTCATTCGCAAGACGACCTCCCCGCGGAGTCCAAATGTCACTCCCACGTCAGTCGTCACACAAGCTTCAAATTTGAAAAAGAGACATGAACACATTGTTTGATTGATCCTGTGATGCTGCTGCGATGTACGATTGCGTATGAGCTCCAAGTTGCGATTGCGTAACGATACCAAAGCGAAGCAATGTCCTCTGAGTTGAAGCAAAAGTCCACGAAAAACCGACAACCATAAACATTGACCTTGTACCACCGCTACACCGACACATCGGCGTCCTCGAGCACGATATCGACGCTCGATCCGGCACCCTCCGTGGTATTGATGCTCAAGAAACTGCTCGAATCATGCCCCGGGTGGCTGGTGGCAAAGTCGGTCGGGGGCAGCATCGACCCTGCTGCTGCTGCTGCTGCCGGATAGTGCATGTGCGGCGTCGAGTTCGCCAGGCCGCTCACATCGTGCTGCTGCTGCTGGTAGTGCGGCTGGTGAGCGTACGCAGCAGCAGCGATGCGCATCTGACTCTCGTCCGCCGCCATTGACGGGTACCCGCTGGCGATGGAATCCATCATGGTGGACACATGCGACTGGGTGTACGACCGATCGGCGGTGAGATCGTTCGGATGGATGCTCAGCTTGCTGCCCGGCAGCGTCTTGTATCCTTCACAGATGCTCTTTACCAGCCGAAGCAGGCTGGGGTCCAGATCGATCGCCACGCTCAGGTGGTGCGTGATCTCGGCATGGTGCGCTGACGGCAGCACCATGACGCCGCTCGCGCGCAGTGCTGCACTTGCCTTGGCCCCCGCCGCACCACCGCCGGCACCGGGTGCGCCCTCGAGGTGGCAGAACGCCCCGCCGCCCAAGCGCATGTACGACTGTGCCAACAGGATATGAATGCTCGCCTCTTCGGGCGCCAGGTCGTGCGCGCGCACTAGATCGCGGTGGCTCGACTCGGCATCGCCGTGCTGCAGCAGCAGCTCCGCTCGTCGGAGATACGTCAGCACCGACGCGCTCTCGGCCAGCTCGATGGCGCGATCGTAGCACTCCAGCGCCTTGGCGGGCGCATCGAGCAGCGAAAACGTCCATCCGACCAGATCCCACAGGATGTAGTTGCCCGGGTTCAGGTGGATCGCCTGCTGCAGGCTCTTGCACGCCGCATGCTCGTGTTCGCCTATGCCCAAATACACGCGGCCCAACCCGGCCCACGCGTTCCAGTGCCGCCGGTCGCACCGGATCGCACTGCGGAAGTACGCAATCGCCTCGTCGTGCAGCCCCAGATCATGTGCCTCATGGCCCGCCAGCGTGTAGGCGTAGGCGTACTCGGGCGCGGCCGCCGCAGCGCGCTGGAAACACACCAACGCTGTTTGGTGCTCCTTCTGAAGCGAAAACGCGTTGCCGACGACAATGTGCGTCGAAGCCGTGCCGGGTGCCACCATGGCGAGATGCTGCGCCAGCGCGGACAACGCGACCTCGCGCGAGAGGTGGAAGAGGACGAGCGAGTAGATGTCCATGTGCGCGGCGATGAACGGGTTGAGTTTGCGAACGGTAGCGAAGTGGGTTTCCGATGAAGCGTACTGCGAGCATTCGGCGTAGCTGCGACCGAGCAGGAGGTGGTGCAGCAGGCTGTCTTTGACTTGGCGGTCGAGCAGGCGAGTGACCTCGAGCGATGGGTCCACGACAAGCGTCGAAGAGCCTTCCCCCGTAGCACCCTCCGACTCTGCCACGGCCTGGTTCGACTCCGACTTGCCGCCAGTGACAGCCGCAGCCGTCTCGTCAAGCACTGAACCCAACAGCACCGCCGCAGCCTGCCCACCTTCGCAGAGCCGCAGCAGACGATACGCCTCGCCAACCTGAGCCAAGATGGCAAGCACGTATCTATCCGCCGCTTGCTGATGCGCCATCGCTGTCATCTGCTGGACGATGAGTTCTCGCTGCGAGGTGAGCTGATCGAGCTTGGCTTTGGCATTCTCCTCCTCCTTCTGGCGCATGGCTTCGGCAGCGGTGCGGCTGGATGCGAGTGTGCCGTTGGTTCGCGCAGATGGAGCAGCAGCGCCAGTTGAGGTGGAGCTGGCTTTGGACATGGCGCTGCCGGGACGACTGACGCTGCCCGCGGTGGTTGTGAGGCGACTCGACGCCGTAGTAGCAGTGGTCCTCTTGGGCGGCATTGCTGTACCAGTGCCGTTTGCTGTGCCCGTAGCACGAGCAGAGGCCGCAGAAGTCGGTTTGGTGGCAGCAGCGCGCGAGGATGGCTGCGTCGGTGCTGCTGACGCGACTCGACGGTTTGACACGGCGGTGCGAGCAGTAGATACGGTTGCGCGGGACGACATGGACGAGGTGGAAGAGCCAGATGAAGTTGAAGAGACACTGCCCGCTTGGCTTGTTGCGCCAGCTCTGCTTGGGACAGCGGCAGTGCGCGGTCCGTTAGCGTTGGCTGCTGGAGCGCTCGCATTGCCGCGAGTGGACCGCAGCTGTCTCGCATTCGCTGCTGAAGTGGGCGGAACGGAGGCGGTGCGTACGCCAGCCGTGCGTGTGGGTCGAGTGGCGATGCCAGCCACCTTGGCAGCTTTGACGTCGTCTTGATCGGCCGAGACTGGTTCGAGGTGGTGAGTGTTGGTCTGAGCGGCTGACAGAGCACGAGAAGTTGGATGAAGGCGTGTGGCAGTGACGGTGCTGGCTGATGTGGTGGGTAGCGGAGGGGTGACCTGGTCGATCGGCCTGGAAGTAGTGCCATTGCGTGCACCATTTGGCGGCAGAGCAGGCACGGGAGGCATCTCTGACGAGACTTTGAGCTTCTTGTTGGAGCCATCCTCGGACACTTTACGGATCATGGTGGCGGAAGATGGATTGTGCTCGTTTAAGCAAGGTGGACTGGATTTGAGCGATGATCCCATGGCGATGTACGGCGCCTGCACTTTGGCAACGAGGTTCGAGTAGAGACGGTCGAGAGCAGAAGGCCCGAGGTGGTTGCTGGCCGAGGCAGCGCCGTAGCCAGTGTCGCAGAGACCTGCCCATGCACGCCAATTGAACGGATCGAGGTCAAGAGCTTTGATGAAGCTGGATTGGGCTTCTTGGACGCGTCCGCGGCTGGCTGCATTGTAAGCTTCGTCGGTGTGCAGCTGGGAATGGTAACGCGATTGCATCGATACAGGTTGAGGCAATGAGTTGTCTTGTTCTGCAGAATCTACCGCCTTTCTCTTGCCAAGCACCTTGTCTTTGAGGACGTGCGAAACCTGTGCGGCATCGGATGATCTGCCAAGGGTGCGGCAAGCGTCACGGTACTCTTTGGCGCTAGCTGCATCCTGAAAGGTAGCTGCCGAGCCTTGCTGAAGGATGTGAATGCAGGCGTTTGCACCTGCAACGTCGTGAGGGTCTTGAGAGCTGAGCTTGGCAGCAGAGACGGTAGCCGAACCTGCGCTTGCTGAAGGGCTGAAAGGCAGAACAATGTTGAAGCCGCCGAGACGAGCGCATCGAGCCAAAGTGGTGCGGGCGATGGTGGAAGTCGGGTCCAAGCATACTGCGTAGATGGAGAAGAAGGTGGCTGAGCACAGATCGAGTTCCCGGTCTAGCGGGTCGTCGGCAGCATCTTCGGAATGCAAAGCGAGAAAGGAGCGTGCGAGAGAGATGAGACGTCGAGCAATGAGATGCGGTGACGGTTCGACATCGTGGCTGAGTTCGAGCTGACTGAGCGTGGGAAGCGACGGCGGCAGGTGCAGCAGCAGAGGTGGCGGTGCAGGTGCCGGATGAGGTTGTTGGGAAACTGCTGTTGTTGCTGACTTTGATCGAATCGATGTGGTAGTCGGATGCGCCGATGATGATGAAGAGGAGGAAGCGGAGGAAGCGACCGGTTGGCGTGACTTGGTTGCCGTCAAGCGCGACCGTGGTGCACTGTGACTCGCTGCGAGCGGCATCTCCGAAAGCTGAGCAGCGAACGATGAGCTCAAGTGTAGTGTCCGATACTTGATCTGCTCGTTAGCCTGACATGCTTCTGATGAGGGACCAGTCGAGGCAACTCTAATGTTGTTGTTGCGAATCTCGCGATGTCGAGACGAAGGCCGTGCAGCGATGCTATCGATCTAAGGGCTGCTCCGTATAGACGATTGTTGGCTTGTCAAGGAACAGCGACGAGTGATGGCAGAAGGTGAACAAGGTGATGATGATAGCTTTGTTCAACTGGCGAGCGAACAGGTGTTTGTTGCTCTGCCTATGCAGCCCGAATCAACAGAATTGGCAAGCGGCGGACACACAAATATGCCAAAATATCCAAAAGGGCACCGCGCGCTCTCTCGCGACTGTCTAGACTCGCTCGCAAGATTGGCGATGAGGATCGGGGATTGGACGTGTTTCAGTCGGCCGAGTCAAGGTTGAAGACGAAAACGCGCCCGCGCAGCGCTGCATTTGCTGCCCCTGCTCCGCACACACACTGCTGACCTGCCACAGCTGTGGATCCGAGACAAAAAAAAAAAAAAAAAAAAAAAAAAAAAAAAGATCGACCGCGCATGCGCCTCTCGACATGCTGTACTGTACCGAGCGTGTGTGTCGATGATGCCCATCCACCATAACCCCTCGTCACAGATCAACCATCAAGCAGATCATTGAAGGACGCGACGCTCGACTTCATCAGTGGCAACAATGCATGAGACCCACATTTCTTGGCGCATTGTCCACAGCATGGCAAGACAAGTGGAAAGCAAGTTGATGCGAAACCCCTGTCTGTCGTTGTTTTTTTTTTTTCGAAAAAGAAAAACGAGATTTGCATGAAACGCAGTGCGAGCTGGCGGCAGTGGGCGAAAGACAAACACTCGGCTGACGCTGTTGCTGCTCTTGCTGCTCGTGTCTCGAGGCTCATGCCACCATCACCATCACCATCATCGACCTCCTTTCCCTTCTTCTCTTTCCCCCCTTTCCCTTCTCTCCTTCCTGCTGCACCACTTTCACTCCACTCGGCACCCATCTGTACCATCATCACGCAAGCTTTTTCTCACTGCTCTTCAGCATCCCACGCTCCTTTTTTTTTTTTTTTTTTTTTTTTCCCAAAACCACACGGAAACTTGCTTTTACCCGCCCCCTCACCCTCGTCAAATTCCATCATCTCTGCTTTTTCCCTCCCCGA